>VZRR01007713.1:102588-364735 GCA_013398015.1 Oreocharis arfaki
TGTTTTTTTTTTTTTTTTTTTGTTTTTTTTTTTTTTTTTTGGTTGTTGTTGTTGTTGTTGTTGTGGTTGGTTGGTTGGTTGGTTGGTTTTTTTTGTCTGGGAATGTGTTTTCAGTCAGCTGCCAGTGAAAACTGCATTTGACCCTTATCAAGGACAAGGGCTTATTTTCTATGTCAATTATTAAGATCAGTTGAGAAGTTCATTTGATCCTGCAAATTTGCCCAGCCATGTCAGATTTAAGTAATCCTGACAGTAGGTTCAGGCTCAGAAGCATAGCTGTTTCTGGGGAGAGGGGATTTGATCGAGATAGGAGATAGATGTGCAGTGCCTGTACTCTTGCTTTAGTTTCCCTTTCCAGATCAGGCTCATAGTTGCAGTAGTAGCAGACTTAGCTGATTGGTGCGTTGACATGCCTGGATTTCCTTGGTGCAGCAGCCGAGTGGACTTGGTGCCCTGTTCTGCAAGCCAATCCCTTACATTGTCTGTGCATCATTCTGGTATATTGCCTTGTATATCTGACAAATTTACTCCAATCATTTAGCAATTCATATCTCAACTGGACTAGGGAATTGTATCTAAATTTTCTTTAAAAGGAACGATGGACTTGACACTGTGTGTGAAGAAAATTGACATGCATCAGTATTGTGAGAACAGAGAGTACAAGATCTTGATACTTATGTGCTTGTATATATTTATATGTATATATAAAGGGTATAAAAATGGGAAGTTAAAGTCTGTGTTTTCCAAAGCCACTGTTACAGGGCATAAGGACTTTGGAAAGTATATTGTGTGTCACACATGGGAGAGACTAGTGCTGGGGTGTTGCACACTGGGGAAGGGGCTGTGGGGATCAGATGAAGGAAAGAAGCAAAGCGAGTAGTGATGCCTACTGAGAGACAGCTGGAGCATCTGGAGATGGAAAGCAGAGCACAGCAAACCAGAGGGTCAGGAATTAAGATGAATTGCTTTCTATGCTGCACCTGACCCAGATTGGGACTGTCTAGGTTAGCTTTTGCAAAGCTGAACTAGATCTGTCATGCAAGCTGTTATTTTCACAATGTTTCTACTTCCTCTATTCTTAGTAAATGCAGTTTTACACAGCCCATGAGATTCATTGCATGGTTTGGATTTCAGTAGCTTCAGAAGCTTGTTCCCTGTCATCAGCAAGCAAAGGAGCTGAGGCTTGAGGAAGTCCAGGGCTTTGGCTGCAGAAGATGAGGGGCTGAGCTTAGCCCTCTGCTTGTATAAGGGTGTGCAGAGGCCATCCAAACGTCACCAGGGGAGCTGCCTTTCTAAGCTGCCTCCTCTTTGGTGCCCTTCAAAGGAGTTGTTCCTCAGTGCAGGGGAAGAAAATAATTGTTATCACTTGATTTTGATAAAAGTTATTTAAAGACAGGAGGTGTGGACTAGTGAAAGACTGTTTCAGAACAAGAAATACCAAATAATAAAAAAGTCTTTTTAGATGGCTTGCAGGTGGATTTGGAGAACAGACAGCTGACTTCCTTGGCTTCAGCCTAAAAGCTAGGGAAAAGACCTCGTATTTTTCTAAACATTTTTTCTTGGGTGGCTCTTGGCTATTTTGTACTAGCATGTGAATTCCCTTTTTCTAAAGGATCTCTCTGATTTATCTTCAAAGGGTATTTCTCTTGGTTCATTATTTTGACCTAAATTGTGTCTTTCCTGGATGAATGGGTTTTTTTAAATTTTATTTCTTTTCTAAAACCATTTGCTCAAAACTGCATTTTTCCTCTACAGCTGTTTTTTCATTAAATATTCTCTCTCCCAAGAGGCTGTTGGCTATTTATCAATATTTGATCTCTCTGTAAAGCATACTTCTGTGGGGTGGATGTTTATTATGAAATGGTGTCTCTAAAGTGAATCTTATCTGTTCTTGATCTCTTTCTCTGTCTGCCTCGGTCTGCCTCTTTCTTAGCTTGCCTAGTGGCTTTAAGAAGTACTCAGTCTCTCTATTTTAACAAAAGTAAATGCAGTCATTACAATGGCAAATACTAAACAGCAAAGGAGATGCATCAGAATTCAGTACAAAACAGCTTCCAGCAGGTGCTTAACAAAGAGCTTGAATCTGTGCTAAGTGTTTATACGTATAAAAGAAGAAAGCCCCTGCATTTCCTTCAAATGTAAATGTCACAAAACTTTTTCAGGGAGTTTTCAGCAAAATGAAAATAGTAAAATAAATATTAGATAACGCCACGTATATTGACGACCTCTGTAGCAGTTGCTCGGTCATATTAGCCAGGCTAAACATTATTGAATCCAATGCATTCTTAATCCAACTCCTTTGATTTCGGTGATACCGAACTAGTGATGAACCTGGACCAAGAACATTGCAACATTCCCTTTATTACACTCTTTATTCAGCCTGTGGGAGCCAAATTACTGATGCTGTTACAGACCAAATAGTTTTCATTTGGAGATGATAAAAGCAGCAAAAACAAAGGGGAAAAAAATATTTGTGAGGGTTTCTCCTTGGGTTTGAATGGAGATACATATTAGATTGAAAGGAAATTATCTTCAATGCAGGCTGCACATCTCACTAATGACAAGAGTGTTTCTCCCAAGAGTAAACTGAGGCCTCTGAGTTGGTTTATGGATGTCTCAATAGAAATGGTTGCATTACTCTGTCCCCTGCCTGCAGGCAGTCATTGAGAGCTTTTTCTGAGGTACTCTTCTTGCCATTTTGCAATATATACGTAGAGGAAAATCTATGCCCTTTTAAAAATAGTTTCTTTAATGCATTTTACATATTGTACTAAGTATTTCTGGCAGTCTCTTAAGATATCCATTATTCATTATTCATTAGCTGAAATTCCAGTCTACCCAGAAAGTACAGCAGTCAAAGGTCTTGAAGTTCAGGATGTGCTAGTATTTTTTAACCTTATGTTTCTCAATATCCAACTATAGATCAGTGTTGGTTTCAAAGTCAGGTGTTCAGCAACTGAGTCATGATTTTTCTTTATAAATAGAGATCAAATTTCAGGATTTTTTTAATTTGCTTTTTGGCATGTAAGGATATTGAATTCACTGAGAGTATGTTTTGTTTCACTGTTATTAAATCTAGAAATGTATTTTATTTTTCTAGAATTACAGTAGCTTCATTCAGAGTTCTAGAGGGTTTAAAAACTTCCTTCATATAGGTAACTCATGAAAAAGTACTAGGACTTCTCATTATGTAGTTCCAGTTGTATGCTGTAATGAGACAGATTTTTGCTGCTTAATTAATACAAAAAGACCCCAAACTTCCCTACTTGGAAGAGCACACCTCAAGATGCAATCCTGCATTATTGTAGATGCCAACATTGTGTTATTAGGGTTTTCCAGACCATTATGTCTCAAAGAGGGGAAATATTACACTGCTGCCACCCATGCCTGAGAATGGAGGGAACACAGGTTGCTTTGTATGCTCCAGTTCTTTGTGCTTGCTCTGAGGATTCCTCAGTTCTAGTGTATTTTCTTAGAAAAATTGTTGGCATTTACCCCATTTCAGTATGTAATTATTAATTAGCATACTTTTGATAGTATTATGGGGGTTTAGATGTAAATATGAAAGTTGAGACTGTTGAAAATACCCTGATTGCATTTGCGTGAATAAAATGGTTTAACTGGTGTGTCAGCTGGGCTGGCTTTTCGTGCTGTCCAACCATTCACACGGAAATGAGAAGATGTTCTTTGGTAATTGGAAGATGCTTTTTGCTGCTTTCCTTTAACTGAAAGGTATTTGTTACTATTAATAGTTGTGAAGTAAATCCTTGTCTGTATCCTAAGGATTCTGTCTAAATGTGTGCTTTTAATAAGTAGGAGGAAATGTCAGCCAATCAGGGCTTTGAGGTTTTGAGAAAATAATCGAGAATGGCAAAAAATGATGGCGTACAAATAGTCACAGATCAGATCTACAGCGCTGCCATTTGTCCTCCTCTCCTCATCAGTTAAGCTGTTTGTTACTGCCTCATTTGTATTATCTGCTTTTGCAACCTGTTCTCTTTAATCCTTTCCTCTGCACTTGTTTTTTTATGAGTTATATGAGTACACACATTATCAAGCAACCTGATTTTCAAGTGCCTGTACTATTAAACAATCACCAGTTATTTAAGCTGCAGACTACAAATGTGATCATTTGTGAATTCTTTTGGAAACATCCAAGGATTTGTGAAAGTGCTTGTATTGATGATGTTTTTGAGAATGTGTGTGTAATTCAAAATATATATGGGTTGTTAAAATTTTCTGTGGAATTCTGATGTGCCATAAAATATCTATTTCAGGTTTGCCAGAACCCAACAGAGACAGTATATTCCAAGGACTGAGAATGAATCAAGGATTCTACACATCTAAAGACTTCTTACCTCTGGTAGCAATGGCAAGCAAACCAGGTGTGTGGTACTGTGTTCTTCTTGTAATCACGTTCAGTAAGTCATTGGCAGTTATTAATATATCCAGCTGTCTACACAGCAGCACATCCAGTTACAAAGTACCTTCCACTGAATATGTCTGCGACAGGGCTTTCTCTTGGTGAGTGGCAACCTCAGGAGCATGGTCAGTAAAGTTATTCCCAGAGATTATAAACTAAATAATCATATGAACAAATCGAAACGTATGGCAAATAATTTCCCCTAGAAGTTACATTTGTTACTTTGAATTATATTCAAAAGATGACATAAGCGTCACATTTGTATAAAGTATCTTGATAAAAATAGCATATATAAGATGGTCTTAAAAAAATCTGATATTAAAGAAGGTGTTTCTGACCAATATAAGCAGCTGATTTGTAGATTGTTGATAAATTCTTTTTCTTGATCCCAAGTATGTGCTGCAGGTTTTACAGACGCATTTAAATCAGCACTAGTTCCTTACCCAATGAACTTACAGTCTAAGACTCAGGACAACAGGGGTAGGACAGGAGTTAATAAGAAAGTGCTCAGTTCATAGGCACCAAATGCAGTCTTGTTTTATGGTTTTACATTTTTCTTTGAGCACAGAGGTGGCTGCACTTGCTCCCCAAAGAGTACAGCTGCTTTCAGTGTCCCTGAATATGATCTCATAAGCCCCAAATATGTGATTTCTATGCCACATTTCTTCATGGTCTAGATTCCTCAGGCAAAAAAGAAATTAATGTATAGTTTTTACTTAGGAGAGAATGTGGTATTTTACATATGACTTAATATAACTTGTTTTATCTACAAAATGATTTTCATTTGAGCATTCAGAAATTTCTTTTATCATCATATAGGATTGCCCGCTTATTTAGGAGACTCTTCTTAAACAATTTGAGGAATATATATATTCTGTAGCAGATTATTCCGCTTATAAAAGTAAAGTTTATTACCCCATTTTATGCAAAATATTTCAGAAGTGAAATTCTGCATCCCATCTGTCCCATCTCTCTGCTGTGTTCATCAAATGCTTATTTCTGTCTGTTTTCTTAAGCTCAAAGTAATCTTAAATGATTTGAGAGAAAAGGGTGAGCTTTTGCATTTTCTTTTTGAAGACAGAGATGTTTAAAAATAGAACAGATTGAGAATATGCAGTGCAACACATTTATAGATTAACAAAGGAAAAGTAAATTCTGCAAAACAATCCTCTCTTGAACCAATTTGACTAAAAATACTTTGTAGAATTCTGTGAAGATATGTAGCACTTGTGTACTCTAAGTCACCTGTCTGCATGAGAATCTATATAATGTGATCCACATCTTTCAAAATATTGCAAAGTAGCATTCTTGATTTGCTAGCGTATGTGATGATAGAGGGTTTTTTTATATTAAGTCTACAATGGGAAAAAAGGATGAACTTGGAAGAACTAACCTTTTCTGATTGACACTAATAGATAACTCTTTGGTGTTGTCTGTTAATTAACATGGTCTCTTTTACTTAATTTTCCTAGTGTCTGTCTTTAGCTATAGCCACCTTTTGCTCTCTAAGGCATGGAATTTTAAAATAAAATATACATGTACCGCAGCCTACTCTACCCTCCTTTTTTCACTATGACAGTTATCTAAATAATAAGCATAATAGACTTATTCATGGTAAAATACATATTCTGCCTGCTTATTAATTCTGAATACCACTTGTTAATATACTTTCCTCCAAAAGGGGTTCCCCTTGCGAACGCATAGATATGAATTTACCTTGGGAATGTGTTCCCAAGAGGAAAGAGGGCTAGTCTGACTGATCTCTTCTAGACTCGTGCTCTAATGGCACTCTGAGCTGCCAGTCCCCTGCTTCACTTGTGCTTTTTCCACTGCTCAATTTGTATGAAGTACTAAGTTCATTAAAAATACATGAGAAAAGTTTAGAGAGAATTTTAGACTAAGAATCCTATTAAATAAACACAATATACATGGGGGGGGGGAAATTAAAGCATTTGTCATATATTAACCATTTTTCAAATGGAGAGAGAATAGGTTTATTAGGATGTTGTTTCTCACTCTGCTTATATGTCTATTTTAAAAGCACTGTTTACTTCAATAATACTTGTGTTCCACAATTCCATGTGAAAATCTGCTATAGTAGGATACTTGAGCTAAAGTACAGTAGGTAAACGGCCAGCTTAGTGCCTCCTGACTGGAACTGTCCTGGGCTCATTGAGAATATAGCTCTGTATCATTTATGCCATTGTTTTTCAAGTTACGACCATTTGCCTAATCGACAGTTAGTTGTACTTAAACATGTGATGAAGTGAAGCCTCATCCAAGGAACAGACAGAGTTCAGTTTTACTTAAGTATTTCTTGTTTATTTGAATCATCAAATACAAGCTGTAGATGATAAACACATATTGTTGTCATTTTCTCCATGTAACTTTTAACAAATGATTTGTAGAAAGCTACTGTAGATTAAACATTTTCTTCCAATGGAGGAACTAGGAATTACTGTTACAATATTCTTTCTCTTATGTTCAGCTGCTGAATAGCCTCTGAGAATCGTGTCACAGCCAGAACAGTGTCAGTGCTTTACAGAAATCTGACTGAGGGGACTGATGTTGGTACACTATTACACAAAACTATCAACAACTGGTCATCTTTTGTTTCTTTGTTTGCTTTGCTTTGCTTTTGTTTTTTTTTAACTGGGAGGATAATGAATCTGATGAGAGAGAAACTTACTTTTTGAATAATAAGATCTCACAATTCTAGTTTCAACCTGACAGGACCCACAATCCTACAAACATGTTGTCATTTGAATTCTTCCTCAACAGAAAGATGCAGCTGCTTAGAGTACTGACTATGAAATTATGTATATGAGCATATCTTAAAAGGAGGAATAAAACTGTCTTTCAGTGGAGCAGAATAATTTGATAGTGACACTCCATGCTTGGAAACTGTAAGATGCAATTTTACACTGCTTTGAGTACAAGTACCTTCTGAGCTGTCATGCAGAAATGGTTTCTCTACTTGAAAATGGGGTTTTCCTTTATCTTTCAGGGATGTGTGCCTGTCACTCTCCGTTGCCATCAATACATGGAACTGTGATTGTACTCGGGGCAGGAGACACTGCTTTTGACTGTGCAACATCTGCTCTGCGCTGCGGAGCTCGTCGCGTGTTTGTGGTCTTCAGGAAGGGATTCACTCACATCAGGGCTGTCCCAGAAGAGGTAAAATTGAACAGCAGCATTTCTGAGAAGTCATCTTGGTTTTTTCTATGTGGCCTGAAAGTGTACTGTAGGTACTTAACACACATCTCCTAAAGGTTTTGTTTATAAAAATGCTCTTAAAATGTATGAATGTTTATTAAAGATGTGAGGCTCGCTTTGTATACTCTCTGTTTAAATAATTTTCCGCTGTTGTATCTGTTTCCTGACAAGTCAGAGAGATGTATTTGCAAGCAGGGGAGAAATTTCTTGTAAATTAGAAAAAGAACTAAAATTTTTAATGTTGGAATCAAGCAGCCATTAGAGTATTGTAGGTGGCTTTTCAGATCATGGTTAGATCCTAGAATGAAACCTTCTGGCTGTTGTTTAAGGAATCTCAGTGATTCTGACACTGCTTTTTGAGCTTATAAAAGTCTGTCTTTCCTTCCTTTCCTTTCTTTCTGGTAAGAAAATTACTTACAGTGATTTTGGCTTTGAATCACTGCCAGTGACAGTGCAACAGTGTTATTCATCACATATTTCAGCACTCAATTTGATTTTTAGTTTGGCTTTGCATTTCGGCATTTATCAGGTCATCTGGACATTTTGAAACTGATTCTGCTTCCTCAATTTATATGTACTACAGAAGGTTTTTTTCAGATATATTTTCTTATTTTGGTGGTCTTTTTCTGTTTTCATTTATTTGGTACATTACACTTTTATATACATGAGGATAGCAGGCCATTTAATGCATCTTTATAATGAGATTTATGGTAGTTAGTCGTCTGTTTCAAGAAGGTGGGCACCTTAGATCTTCCAGAAGGGGCATGGAGCTGCGAAGAAAGTAACAAAGGGTTTCTTGGTGCATGATTTACTTCTGTTGCACTTCAGTCAAGAGTTCTAGACACAATGGGATTACTGAAGCCATTGCACAGACTCGTGTGCTATTCAGATTCTTACTGTAATCAGTTGTCACTCTGAACCAAAATCTTTGGTAGAAGCCTGGGTAAATTTCTAAAAGTTGTCAATGTTTGTACTCCAGTCATGCAGTGGGCCTTGCAAACAGTAAAATAAAAGCAGATTCATTCAGTAACAGCCATGCTAGAATCATGTCAGGTGGGATATTACATATTCAAAAAAGTTGTGTAAACAGGGACAGTCGGATTCTGAAGACAATTGATTTAAGCAGTTTTACCATGGCAGAGATTCAGAAGATCTGAAGTCTGGATTGTTGCTCAGAAAACTCTTGCTTGTACATGGTAGTCATAATTTTAAAAAATCTTAAAATCACAGTAAACACAAATCAGGGCATGGACTAAGTTAATACTAGGCCACTTCTTAAAGGACACAGATAGGTACATAAGTGAAGTTTTTTGCCCTCAAATGAGTTAAACATATTCAAAGTAATGGAACAATAAGAAAATATATTGGAAAAATATTTGCCTTGAAAATTTACCTACTGCCACTGCTGGATTTAATAGCATGAGAGGCTCTGAAGCTGACAGTAAGATGACTGTCTGCATACTGGACACTGCTGATTTCTACTATGGAAAAATCCATTGTAACATCTTGAGTCAAAACATGTTTTCTGGTTGGTTTGTTTGGGGTTTTTTTTTTTATGAAAACACAGCATAGTTGAAGTTATATATTTTATTGCTTCTATTCTACAGATGGAACTTGCAAAAGAAGAGAAGTGTGAATTTCTGCCTTTCCTCTCTCCTCGGAAAGTTGTTCTTAAAGGTGGACAAATTGTTGCTATGGAATTTGTTCGAACTGAACAAGACCGTGATGGAAGCTGGAAAGAGGATGAGGATCAGGTTGTCCGTCTGAAAGCCGATGTGGTGATCAGTGCCTTTGGCTCCATTTTAAGTGACAATAAAGGTAACCCTGACTAAAGCAAATACTGATTGGTATTTTAGCTGCAGCCGTGTCCTGTCCTTTGACAGTTTTGTGAAATGGCTCTTCTGGAGGTTATGCAGCTTGTGGCTGCTGGTCCTCTCACAGAAATGTGTCCTTCAGGTACACCTTTTAGAAAAAAACTTGAGGGTCTGGTAACTAGGCAGATCTCTGCATATCGCTGTATAGACCTGGAACTCAGCATAGAAGTACAGTTTCAGCATATATTTTTCTTCTCAATGCAAGTGGGATCTCAAAGAAGCTCTTGGGAATTTCTTCTGGTCTCATTAATTAACTCTAGAGAAACTCATTATATTAAATCTTTAAGCTGAACTGATCTGATCTCTGAAATCTCTTTTTTTTTTTTTAACCTAGCAAATTAAACAGGAATTCAAACATTCATTATTCTGGTTCAACTGGTCTGGGTATTGCTTATTTCTTGTGCATATACAAGAGAACTGTGACTTCTCTCTTACACAGTATTTCTTAGTTGCACTTTACAAGGTTTAGTCTTAAAAATTAGCAATTACTTAATTCTGTGTTAAAGATACAGAAATTGGCACACTGATGACATTTCAGAGACTGGATGAATTGTATGCATTTAGCAGAGAGATGAACATGAAATACAGCTAAGAACCTGGGAACTGAGCGGTGTTTATAGACTGTTCTCTTCTGACGCTAGGTTAGACTTCAGGAGTTCAGGCACATACATTGGATGTGCCTCAAAACTTAAAAACACTGACTCAGCGGAAGACACACTGAATAGGTGTGTATTCATTTCACCTGAATGAATAGGTCTTCAGCCTGGAGATAGTCATGTAGGTTAGCAAGCTCTGAAAGCCTTAGTGATCAATGTACCCGCCTCTCCAGGGCATCGCCCTTTGGGTATAAATGCCTCAGATTGCACAAGACCAGAAAATTTGTTATTTAGAATTTCTTTGCATAATGTGCTTTTGTGAATCTTTGCAGTAAAGAGGTAAATCTGAAGTGATCTAAGCAAGCTCTAAACCTGAATGATGTACTCGACGCTTGCTGCTCCACATCCAGTTGTATAGAATGGTAAACCATCATGCAACCAATGAAAAGAGTCTAAACCTTCTCCTACAGTAAAAAGAAGGATCAGCCTGGTATTTTGAGGAACATGGGAAGTGAATTCCAGGAGCACTCCTATCTTGTGTGTGCTACTTTTGCTTTGGGATAGTTTCTTGCACCCTAGTCTGTTTCTAGACAGTGACTGCACCTCGCTACATACAGTGCTGATTTCTCAGGGCTGCCTCCTGCTCTGCCTCCTGCTCTACAGGGCCCAGGAGGTGCAGGCTGTGTCTCTTTAAGAGAGCAGACTCCCATTCCTCTTGGAGCTGTATTGCTGTGGACAGTCTGCCATTTGTGTGGGTCATACTTGAGGGCTCAGTCTAACCTCCAGGAAGCAAGGAGAAGATGATTTAAGATTTTTGAAAGAGATTCATTAACTACTCTGATAATGGCGTTGATCAACTGAGAATTTTGGAAAATTTTTTTGGTGTTGTTTTTAAAACCCTGTGTTTAGGGGTTTTGGAAGGTTTTCTAGAACCTCATGTGGTAAATCAATATTAACCCATGCAATCAGTATATTTTGTTGTGATTCATGGACCCTATGATACAGGAGTGATTCTGTTTTCTCCCACATTAAAAATTACCTCAGTTAAAAGACTGAACTTGCTGTGTCGCTTAGCCATAGTGCTGTGCCAGTCTTGTATTTCCTAGGGCGCATTCACAGTCTAAATTAATTGTTGAGAGGTTTTTAAATAGGAACATAAAATAGGAGGGGAACAAAGTCATGCAGTGAGCTGATCATGAGAGAACAGAGTCATTTACTTTGGGGGTGAGCAAAACACCTCAGCTTCATGCTGTATTTTGGGTGAAACTGCTGTTAGAAGAGCAATCAAAAGGAAAAATGCAAGTCATTTGTTTTGGATGTTGTGAAAGTTAAAAGAAACTATGACTTGAGTGCATGAAGTGCTTATTTTGAGCATACCATTTCAGTTGCTTTTAAGACTTTTTTTTTTTAAATGTCTTAATGAAAGTCAAATTTGCTTTTCACCATTGAGCTGGATTACAACCAAAACTCCAGACTACCTCAGTGTGCATAACAAAAAGAAATGAAAAAGAAAAAAAAAACAACATCAAAACATCTTATCTTCTTAGTGCTTTGTTGTGGTTTTTTGTGTGTGGTTGATTGGTTTCTCTAAATGAAGAACATTTCTGTATTCAGGAGATGGAAATATTCAGGTCTTCCCCATCAAAAGAGGGAGATGAAAATACTGGAGATACTCAAAACTGGACAATGCCATGAGCAAACTGATTTGACTTGGATCTTGATCTAACTTTGAATGGAATGGACTAGGCATCCTCCAGAGGGCCCTTCTAGTCTCAATTATTTTGTGACTGGGTGACTCAGGTGCAGGTTGAATAAACATGTTAATTGCTGCTCATACAAAGAGCTCTATCAATTGACCTAATTCGTAAGGCACCTCGGGGAACTGCAGTTGCAGTATTGGTATGGGCTAAGACAGCAGGTTATGTCCTATAAATGCTGGTTCTACTGATACAGGAACAAAGAAAGTACTGTCAAAACCAGAGCTATTAAAATTAGACTTAGCCCCAGTTCAACAAAGTGTTCAGGGCAGCTTTGATGCTCATGTTTGAAAGTTTTATGAGAAGCCGTAAGTGTGTGGGTGACTGAGCAGAAATAGCTCATAGGTTAGAAAGTTTTATCTAGTCTATTATCCTCAACAAGATGTTTCCTATTCTTGCCTGGTAACTATTAAATTTGCAAATGATAATCCATGCATTCACAATAGGTATTCAGTCTTTTTTGTTTCTTTAAGATAAAATGCTGATTGTTTTTTTTAAGCAACGGTTCTAGGAGATATTCATCCTCCCATTGGGAATCATATAAACGCATCACTTAGTGAAAAAAATTGACTTCTAGGTTCATTTTATACTCCTGAAGTTGCTTGTAGATGAAACAGGAGAGTTGCCTTCTAGACTGTTTTAAGAAAGTTACCATTTTACTAAAACCAGTAAAACAGCCCAACAAATTGTTCAAATCCAACTACTGTAGATGGAGTAAGAAAAATGTTTTGCTTCTTCTTGAAAAAAAAATTTTTTGCAAGTACAAGCTGCTTTATTTTAGCTGCAAAGCTTAACAGAGCCTTCACGCCATCGTAAATGACCTGCAAAAATAAAGAGCTGTGAGAGGAATTTTGTACTTTTCTTCCAGTTCCTGCTTTTTTGCTTAGTTTGTTATTTTTAAGACCTAAAATGTATTAGTGAATTACTGAAATACCTTCTGTCACCATTCCAAATTGCAGCTCAACATACACTGCTGCAGTTCTGTGTACTCCCTCACACTGTGTTCAGCCTCTACATCCTACTTAGCACCAGTCCACTTGGTTTTAAAGTCTGAACTTTGAATAACCCTTTTCTAATCTATTTCCTTCTTATAAACAAAGGGAACAATACTTTTGGACTGCTACATTTTGGAACAAATGCCCTTGTTCTGATTTATTTTCAGGAATTTCCAAGGAGAACCATGGAGAAAGTATGGAAAATACTGCTCAAAATGCACTACAAAATTCAGTGCAGAACAAGGGACTAAGCCAGAATAGGGAACTGGCAACCTAAGTTTAGTTTGACACTCTGTTTGTCAGGCAGCAGTAAAGGAAGAATTCCTGTGTAACCAGAACACTGAATCTTAGCATGATAATGTCTATTTGATTTTCCTGGAGAGGTTAAAAAGAGAAATGCAAAAATATCCAAGAAAACTCCAAGTACCGCCTTTGTGAAAAAAAAACCAAACAGAAATAGTAAGTTATTTGTGAACCAAAATATGATTTATGAAAATGTTGGTAGTAGCTAGCTATTGCATCATGACTGAAGGGCAAAACTTTATTTCTTAAATCCAGGAATCAGTCACAACTTTCAGATATTTTGCTTTTGCTTTTAGTACAACTGTCACCTTGCTTGGAAACTGCAGCAGCAAACCCCAGGCTTACTGCTCCCCTAGAATAGTTCCACATACAGTAACGATAGCTTTTCCCAAGTTGTTTGCAATTTAATTCTTTAACCCACTCATACTTGATTTTTATTTCTACACTTTGAGAAGCATTTGCTAGGGATTGAAGGAAAAAAGGTTTGCAGAGCTCTGACCTCATGAGTGAAAAAGATTTTAGTTTTCCTTGGAGCAAATATAGAACTTCAAATGGCAGAGAAACCAGGAATTCCAGAACTTGGAAGGAGTGTTGAGTTTCTTCATACAGCCTGCTCAGACCACTGGGTAACTTTGACCTCAGAGCACTGAAGCCTTGACTATTTAATGAGAGAGTAAGGGAGAGGAAGAGAGGCTGTGATACCCCAGCTGGGAATGCCCTGCCATCTCCCTGGTAGCACAGCATCTGCCTCGCACCAACAGGCTTTAAGTCAACAGATTTGTAAAAAAATTGTTATGTAAAACTGAAATTTATATACATTCAAAAGATTCACATTGAAATAAGTAGGAGTTTTCCTGCTGAGTCATTTGGAATAGGATTTTTCCCCACAAATAGGTTTACTGAAGGAGTTTGAGTGCAGCAGTTCCACACTCTGAAATCATAACCCATTTCCACTATCCAAAAGTGGCTTTATGATGATTTCTAAAGCCCTTTTTACTTAGGGCAGAAAATCTGATAGGCATCAGACACTTTTGCTTGCTGATGACAGAAAACAATGTCAGTAACAGCTTGCAGCAGGACCCTTTCCCAGCGTAACTGGACTCAGGTTTGTCCAGTCAAACCACTTTTTAATCCTGTTCAGTACACTAGTGGGGTAGAGAATGTTGGAAGCATCGTGCTTTTCTTTGTTTGCTGGGCATTTAGACTGGGCAGTGTCAGCAGTTAATCTGTTAGTGCATGTGACAGCTCAAATTATACATTTTAGATTAAGAAAGTTACAGTGTATTTGTATTTTTCAGAAGTAATGCTACTATTCACTTTAAAAGAATTCTGCAAGATGGATATCAAAAGTAACATTAATGAGCTACTAAAGCTAAAATTATAGGAACTTATGAAATTGGTTAAACATAAAAACCATTAAACTGTTTATTGAAGCTTCACAGATATACTGCAGCTAATGAGCATTTCTGCTATTTAAATAAGCCCAAATTGAACACACATTACATGGATGCATAATTAGTCATGGCAGTCACACAGAGACTCACTTTTAAAGCTTTATTTGAGGAATCTTTTCCATTTGATTTGTTTTGTTAATTAAAATATTTTTTCTGTATTCACTTATATTTTAATATTGTTTTTGCAAATGCTATAATTTGCTGCTGTGTTTCCATTTGTGTTTGTTTGCTCTGTGAATATAGCAAATTTGGAAAATATATTCAGCACTGTCCTTTTGTTTGGTGTTATTTGTGTTAGCATCACTTGATAGCAGTAGAATAATTAAATTGTATGTTGTCTTTCATCCAGAAGGATCTTTTCAAATGATATATAATATCTCACTAGGCTGTGGAGGAGATGGCAGCACAAACACAGGATTATAGTTTAAATTTTCAAGAGAAAAGCTGTGTTAGTTTTAAACTTGGAAGACTGAAACTGTGATGGTAAAGGTTTTAAAAGATACTCTTTACCTCTGTCCCAAATCATGCACCAAACATTAAATACCTGGTTTGCTTGTTGTTCAGTGTCAAACACCCATTCAGAGAACCAGTAGTTCAAGGCCACATTTGGCTCTTGGGTTCTCTCTCACCCTTGCAGGGATGGAGAAGGGACTTCCCTTTGTGTAGACCAAAGCTCTCCCCTTCTTTGTGCAGGTGGTCTAGGAGGTGGTCCCTTCAGCCTCCCAGTTGCACCAGGTATCAGATCCAAATTGTGAGGATGTTAGGCACTCTTCTATAAAATGCTTTTGAACCATGCCCTTTTTATTAATGTAACCTAAATCTTGGAGATTATGAGAAAGACAGAAAGAAATCGCAGTTGGATGCCATGTCAACCTCTCCACCAGGGAAATGTTCTTTCTGAATTTTAAAAATACTGATCAGGCAGACAAATCCCCAGGCCTGGAGAGATATTTCAGGTGAAGATATGTTGGGCATTCTTCACACTCAAAAAGCTTTTGGTATAATTATGTCCAGACAGCTATTTTAGAACAAAGCAATTCAAAGAGATTTGAGACATGTAATAGATCCGGGATAACAGAGGTAATACCCTATTTTTCCACAAGATGAAATAAGTAGTTAGAACTTCCAGTTTTACATCATTTCTTTTGAACTACCTTTTCGACAGCATGTTGTCCTCAGACGCCTTTACTGTGGTTCAGTCCTGTCTCAGAGAGACAGAAGTCGTCTGTTAAATCCCCGGTACCAAATCCTGCAGTACCAAGTTTTCCTCTGGTTTTTTCCAAACGTGTCCTTACAAGCCTGTACATATTTAAGTTGTGAGGGCTGTCTAGACCACATGCTGAGATGGTACCACTGCATGCAATAAGTTATCCCATATATGACAAATATAAGATGATCAAAAGCTTTCTTGAAGTACAGACAGCCTGAGGCATAAAGAGAAAGTTAATGTATTGATTTCTGAAGGATTTTAAATAAAATTGCTATCAGCCAACTCTTTCCTTTAAAAAAACCCCCACACACCAAAAAAGCCCAGACCCAAACAAACCAAACCCCTCGTTTTCCAGACAGAAAATGTCTCATTCTGAAGGTTGTGTTTCATGTGATCTTTTAGTAATTTAGATATTTTTATAGGAAATAATTTCTGAAGTTTTTGGGTTTGTTGCTACCCAAATATTTTTTTTTCCAACTTAAGGCACATGTATATGCAAGGTGGGAGAGATTGTGCAAGCAATAGGTCTTGCAGATAGATTAAATACTTCTGGTGGAAAATCTGCTACAGTCTTGCAGCCTAAAACTGTCTTCTGTGACTCAGGCTTCTGAACAAGTTGCAAAAACTTTTTTTGAATGTGAGTTCCCTTGATATGTTTGTAAATGCCAAGGGTGAGGAGGAGAGCGTAGGTGGGACAAGTAGGTGACAATGTTTGTGCCTTGCTTCCGGTTCAATAATTTTGCCCTTCATTATACACAGCCTCCGCTTTGAAATACACTTCTAATATATGATTTGGAGGTGAAAGGAGACACAGAGCCTTGGAGGAAAACCCCATCACTGCAATGTTTGGGAAAGCTGTGTTTGAAGCTTGCTCTGTACTGGGGTGTGTGCTGGGACGATACTGTGACTTTGCCCTTTGTACTATATCTTTGTCTTAAACTGGCAGATTTCTCTTTTACGTTTATGACAGTGCAACTACATCAGTTTAATTGACCTTGGCGATCTGCATCTGCCAGTGGTATGTCCCTGAGGGACATTGCAATTTGAAGCTGCATTTTATTGCAGAATCTTTGGTTGCTGCAGACAAAGCTATATAGCCCCCTCTATTTTGATAGATGCCGTCAAAATTTGCTAAAAATATTTATTGAAAACATGATTCCATGAAGCTCCTTTGAAGTGCCTTGTGAATATAATAATTCAAAAAATATTAATAGAATATTTTTCTGAACATTTATGTGTATTTAATTACATTTATATAATGCCATGCAGTATAAAAGTATTTTTTTTATTTTCACATCTGCATTATTTTGAAGGACAATAATATTTCATGTGCAAAATGCCTATATGTGCTGTTTACTAATAGCATGAAAAACATTAAGATCTCCTAATGCATGCTTTAAAAAAAATTCAGAATTTGTAGTGAAAAAGACACAAAAATATATTGTCTTCACGTAAGCATTTAATTTTGATTGTGGTTTTATGGTTTTATTCTTCATATGTGTAACAAGTTTTGAAGTAAGCCTTTATTCCAGGATGTTCTGAGTTTGAATAAGTCAGGATGGTTTTGAGTTTTATGAGAGGTATCTTTTTCAGCATTAAATTTTCTTATTGTTATCAGCGTATATTTGAGAGATTTTAGCAAAAGGTTTTTCTTTCTTGTATTAACATATTTGTCATTTATTTAATTACAGTCAGAGAGGCCATGGCACCCATCAAGTTTAACAGATGGGGTCTCCCTGAAGTAGACCCAGAAACTATGCAGACAAGTGAACCCTGGGTGTTTGCAGGGGGCGACGTTGGTGGTGTTGCTAACACTACAGTGGAGTCTGTAAACGATGGAAAACAAGCTTCCTGGTACATGCACAGATACATACAGGTGACTTTTCAAAAGTGTTTTTCTCTCTCCCATTTTTATCTGCTTTTAGATACTTGTGAAAATAATTTCATTGTGTTTCTGATTCATTACACAAATTTTGAGAAACTAATACATAGATTGTCTGGTGATTAGAACGTTACAGATTCCTTCAGCTTGGATCACATATTAGAGTTTGGTTAGATGAGCTCAGCTTTCTTGCATTATCTTAACACTAGAATTCAAGCAACACTTTCTTGGCCCCAGCTCTGAATTCCACTCAAGGGTAGTAAGCCTCCCTGCACAACAGACACTGCGAGCAGAAGCCCTAATTGGGTAATTGGGGAAAACTACTGAGCTCCATAAGTATTAAAAAGTAAAATCTTCCAGTAGTGCATGAAGTAAAAGTTAACTACTGCCAATGTTGTTACCTGGGGAAGGCATTTTTAGTTTACTAACATTTTACAGAACTCTCAGGTTGTCTATACTGGAACCCAAGTTTGCTCTGATGAGACTGATAAACTGAGTAAAAGAACTTGGCAAAAACTGAACACGGGATGCACAGAGGCAAATAACGCAATGGAGAATTTACCTGAGAAATGTAAGGCATACAGACTTGAGAAACCTGGTAATTACGTGTCTCCCTGTGGTTCCCCTTTCATGTTGCTGACTGAGCACCTCTGCCCTGATTTTCCTAGTAAAAGAGCTCTCCTCTAGTAGAGGAGCTGCAAAGGAACCTCCTGAGACAGACACAGCCTGGAGAACCAGCTGACAAAAAGTGTGTTCGTAGTGCAGGGAACTTTTAAGAAACATGATACATGATTCATTCTCCCACATAAAGAGATTTGAACAACTGAAGTTGGGACTGTAACAGCTCAATGTCTTTCTCCCCCATCCATCTGCTCAAAGCCTCTCTGATTGCATGTTTGTGCAATTTCGTGCTGTTGGGGTCTGATTTCAGTTCCTAAAAATACTTCAACTGAAAGCTTGTTGTTAGTATCTGTGCATATTTTTTCTCACTTGTTCTAAAGCACTGTTTGTGTCCTGCCTTCTTAGACCCTATGAAAATGCTGAGTGTGAAACATCTTTAATCCCTGTCTTGCTTGCTTAATTTCTCAGTGCACAGTGATTTTGGGTAACTGTGGTAGGGGACAGAGGGTGTCTCCTTCTTTTTGTCTCCTTATTCATCCTCTTAGAAATACAGGCATCACTTATAAAACCCTCCTTTATCATGTTGCTTCTTCCTCAAGAGTTTTTTTTCTTTTTCCCCCTCTGAAATGTATTTAATACTTTGGAAAAAATCCGAATAGTCATGGCTTGAGAATCAGAATTTTAAATCAAGCAGACTTGTGATATTAGAGCATTTCTGTTACCCTTTGCAGGTTTCAAGGCAGCTTATTCAACCTTACAGTCTCACCAGGAAGCTAATGGGAAAGCCTTACAGCAATCTTCACAGGAAAGTTTCCAAATGTCAAGTGTCACCTTTCCAGCTGTTAGATGAATGGGTTGCCCAAGGGCATTTATTTGGATGTGCAGCCCTTGTAAAATTTGGTTGCTGTGGTGCAAAATGCTGTAATTTTGGCGATTTACTTTACCAGTGTTTGGACCTGGTAGAAATTTTAGTGACTGGAGTAGAGTTTGGTTTTAAAGTTGTTTAGAGAAGGATAGGAGAAGGATTGTATTACCCTACTGTTTATAGGGACAGATGTGTGCACATGTGCGTGCCTTTGTGCACGTGTGTGCACGCACTCGGTTCACAGCTGAACTATATTCTGGAAACTTCCAAAAGCAAGTGAAAAAATACCCTTACATACCACCTTATCTCTCTCTCTGCTGTGAGATTCTAAAGCAGGCAACCATCCTGTGATCTGAGTGTCTGAATCAAGTACACGTTACATTTTAAATAAATGCATTGATGCAGTCTGTGTTTCAGTTAAGGAATATGTAGCCATTTCCAAAATCACCGACTGTTTCAGCACCAGGTTCTATAAAGGATGCAGTCAGTCTTCATCAAAATAAAACTATTCCATCGGATTTCTCAACTAATCCAAGACCATGTCAAAGAGTGTAACTCGAACCCACCATCCTGACTACTTGCAGAATGCACTGTTTGAACAGCACGCTGCTTGTATCCCAACCTACTCCAGGCAAAAGGCTAAGCGAACAGATGGGCCTGATATGTGCCCTGAAACTCCAGTCATTGCAAGCTCTGGCACATGGTCAAGTCAGGCGTGAGATCCAGACTCAAGGACTCTTCAGCAGAAATGCCTTATGTTCAGTACTGAGAGTTATTTACAGAAGCTTCTTGGCTGCTCTTATGTTGGAAACTTTCCATCATTAGTTGCCTAAATATCTCCTGCCTCTTAACATATTCCTCCCACTATGTGAGGCATAGGTTCGTCTCAGAAATTGTTGCCTGCAGCTGTGTCAGGTTAGTTTCTATAAACATGACCGGTGGAAGCCTAACTAAGGATAGTTGTAGTAGAACCTGTTAGGAAATGCAGTCACTCTTCCTAGAACCGTTCCTTGCAAGTCTTTGGAGATCCAAACAGAATCAGCCCAATTCATGCAACTATCTGCTGCTCACATTTTCTCACAATTCAACCTTCTTGTGTTGTTCCACGAATGGTGTAAAAATTTCAATTAAATAATCTTAGTGATTTATTTAGTTTGAGGATTGTAATCCTTCACTTTTGTCCAACAGTGACTTCATGGTCTTGTGCAGAAACGATGTAGGCTGCTGTTCGCTTCTGTGCCTCTGTTACCATTCATTTCTTTTTGTTCAGTGAATGGATTTAATGGTATAATAGCTATATTCAAGGTAACTCATGATTATTGCAGGACTAACTTTTAGTTTTCTATGCCTGTCTTGAGAGCAAAGAGGCTCCAGTATTTTCTTCTTGGATGGCTGTGCCAGTCTTAATGCCTCACTCCTGCTCTGTTCACTTACCTGTGGACTGTTTTCCCATATATGACAGCCACGCTTCCATCTTCTTCTCACTAAAATCCCTCTTTGAAAGTGATTTTTTTTCTCTGGTTCACAGTAAGTTTTCTTCTATTTTAATCTATTTTTCTTTACTGTAATCTTCCAGTGTGGAAGTTTCTTTTATACTTTTCCTAGACTGAAATGTACATGATACATTTAGAGAATAGGGGTCTGCATCCCAACTGATATAAATTGCACTTCACTAAGACATTATTCAAGATGAATTTTGAGGACATCACAGTGTTATTTTGAACTACTATTGTATATTTTCTATTTTTTCTTTACCTATGCTGTCAGAAAATATATGGGCTTTGTATCTGAAAAGTATAGTGTTGATTCTTTATCAAGATTGACCATTCTCATATATTCCTTGAGCATGCATGAATATACATTATTTCATAATCAATACCGGGACTGGGAGGTTCCCAGGAAGCTTGAATTTGAAGCCATTAGTTATGTTGTCTGTTTCTTTTTGGACTAACTGCAGGAAAAAAACGAATGTCCCTTTGTTTAGCTAGAGCAATATGTGAAACAATAGCATGCAGCAATAAAACACCATTTGCAGAAAAGGTGAATTAAAGGCAAGTTCAGGAAGCCTGGTAAAAATTAGTTGCTTGCCTCTGAGTAAGAAACATGTCTGTTACAGAAAGAGAAAGCCAGGAAGGAGCTTAGAAAATCTCTGTCAAAGTGGACAGAGCCCTTAACAAACCTGCTGTAGGTGACTCTGCTTTGAGCAAGGATGTTGGACGAGACAGTACCCAGGCATGCCTTCCAACCACAACCATTCAGAGACTGTATGAAATAACATAAACATATTTACCACAAAGTTAAATAGTGAATAATTGGAGAGAGGATAGCAGAAGCAAGGGGGAAAAGACATGTTTTAGGATCAGACTTTAAAACGAAGAAAGCCAGAGTAAGATGGAAGTATTCAGGAAAACTCTTCGAGGCAGTAGGATTTGTGGAGAAGGCTGCCTGTGAAAAATAACAGTAATACAACTACTCGCTTTCACAGTCTGTCTTTGTTAACGGCCAGAAAATGCAGTTAGACCATATCGCTCTGGTTAAGAATTTTCTTCATCTAAAGAAAATTAATGTCAAAAATGGTATCAGGTCTAAAGCTGAGTTCCTGTCTCTCAGCCCTGCACTGCAGCCTGTGTGCTTTTGCCTCCAGGCGAATCCTGTTTAGGGTAAAGTAGACCCACTGCTTGCAATGTGCTGGGGATTTTTCACCACCCTGTTCCAGTCTCCAAAAAATTGTCATGATTGCAACAAGTACCTGCAATATTGTTAGCTCAGCTGGTTGGCATCAAATTGAGAGGAAGAATGGGCCACACTTTTTGTCCTCTACTAAAAATCAAGGGAAGAGTTATTATAAATAAACTCTTGCCTGCAGGCTTTCTTTTCCAATTTGTTTGTGCAATGTCAGGGAAATCCTTCATTATAAAGATGATTTCACTTTCAGGAAGCTATATAACATTTTTGTTTGCCAAAAATTTTGCTTTGTAGAAAACAATGCATCAAGGCTTATAAAATGTATTTATTTTATAAGCATTGTGCTGAAAGGAAAAAACCAGCAAAAAAATAGAGGAAAAAAGGAAGTGATAGGAAGGAGGGAGATAAATCTCCGAAGATGTATCACCACTGACTACTGAACCTCCAGCTGCATCCTGCCCCTGTGTGTTTTCAGATACTTTCCATTCCAACCTTCTGTAATTCTCCCCCTGCCACCTCTGCTTGGGTCACTCCATCATTAACAAACCACTTGGCACATTTTGTGGGGCCGGAGTGCATGTGGGTGGAGTTCTTTGTGGTTCTGCTCTTTGGGAGGGAAGTGAAGAAGGAAAAATGGGCCCCTGTATATGGTTTGGGAAGTGGCTTTAGACTGGTTTGAATGATGGCATGTGGGAGGCAAGGCCTGTTCCTGCATGGGTTGTTTTCAACCATGTGCTTCAAAAGCCTTCACTGCTTTGGGGGGTTTTGGTGCATTTTTTGGGGGTTTTTTGTCTTGTATAGGATTTCTTTCTCTTTTACCACAGAAAGGTCACTAAGAATCGCATTTAAGCAACATTCATTTTAGGTGAGAACAACTTTTAGAGATTTAATTGTTCTTCTTGGGAAAAGAAACACTACAATGGAACTTCAGCTTCATATTCAGCGCTGTCTACTTATTTGTCTATAGCAAACAGTATTTACAGTTGTACAAGTTATGTATAGTTCATGAAAAATCATCAGACTGAAATGTATTCAGAGAGAACATTTGAACAATCCTGAATAGCAAATTAATTCAAACTAGAAAATTAGGTCTATTGCTCACATGTGTGCAAAGAGTGGAGTTGACCAAATCCTTTTCGTGAAGTGTTTTTTTGATGTCATTCTTACAGAATGAAAATCAAAGAGGTTTTTGTAAGATTTCAGTATGTCAGTGTTGATTTCAGCAGATTTCCCCACTTTCAGATGTGTAGGAGACAAAAAGTGCTAAATTTAAAAATGCTTTAATTTGAATTGTGTGATCCAGGATTTTCTGGTTTGGCATTGCAAACAGCATTTTGCAGTTGAAATATTAGTTAAGAAAAACAACAACAACAACAAAAAAGTTGAGAAGATGAAATCAAACTCAAAGAAAAAAAAAAGATAAAATTACAATACTTTCTTTCATCNAAAAAAAAAAAAAAAAATTACAATTTTTTCTTCCACCCCCCCCCCCCCCCCCCTTTTTGTTTTTATTTGCCAGTCAACAGAAGTTTTTGAGATGTAGAATGCCAGACTGCTTGGTTTTTGAAGAACTCAGATTCTCCTGGTGTAGAAAAATAGCCATGTGGAATATGACATGGAGGAAGCAGTGAACACTCAGGAAGGAAAAAATGGGGCATGTTTGGCTTTTTATGAAGTGTAAATGCCTTGGCCTCTAGCTGAGAGAGGTCATGGTACTGAAGCGAGTTTGGTCCCAAGCATTAGGGATCTTTAGAAATTAGCTTTTCTCAGGTTGTCCACCATTAGCAATCCATTCAGGTTCGAATCATTCAGGCTAGGACAATTCCGCTACTTTCCGGGCTTTTAAGCTATCTGAAAATTTGTCCCCAAAATGCATCCTCTTTGTCTGAAGATTCAAAGATCTGGGGTCAGAATAGCGTGATGGGAATCCACACAATCCCAAAACCAAATAGGTGAGAACTCTCGGGTTTTAAACCAGCCTAGGAAACAAAAGGCACTGAAACACACGAAAAACTCCTCATCCCATCTGTGCTTATCAGTTTTCACAGGTAAAAATTGATTAAATAAGTTCCTTAAAAGAAAAAAAAAGATCCAAAAACCCAAAAGGCAGCAATTCATAAGTGGCTGAGGTTTTTACTCTGCTGCAGAAAATCTTCTCCAAACTTCAAGTACTGGTTCTTTTTGTCCTGCTGAAAAAGTCTTTTTTTCTTAAAGGTAGAAGAAGCTGCTGTGCTCTTAGCTGTGACTTATTAGGAACACAGACAGTGTAGGGCTTCTATGTCTCGGAAGTTCCTGCTTTATTTCTTTGTGATTTTATTGAGTCAACCATTTTGAATGAGCAAAGATTTAAATTCTACCCACCACAGGCTGATTAGGACGCTGCTCAGTATCCATAAATGGAAAAAGCTTTTCTCTTTACAATTTTTATAATAGATGCAACACATACATTGAATGCTTCTCACCGACTCTTCAGAGAAAAGGCTCTTTCAAATGAAAACAAAAGTGACTTTATGGCACAGCCATAATGTGTATGACGTTCTTTGATGGCAAATCAGACTCTAACTTTTTTCAGTCTTGAAGTATATTCACACTAATACAAAAAAATATAAACCCAATGTTAGTTTTGCATAGATATGCCATTGTGTACGCTATATAAAATTTTCAAAGTGGAGGAAAAATGTTTAGAGGTTCACAATACATGGAGTTAGGGCTGAGTGATCCTCCACATGATGCTTTCCCTCATTTTTTACAGTTTCCTACACTTTTTATAGATTGGCACCTGAGAAGAAAACTAGAAAGGGTCCTTCTGTATAACCTGGGTTTTTTCAATCTTGCTGTTACTGGCTGCTGTAGGGAACAGAGGTGGCTCTTCAGAATGGCTGAACAAACCTTTGGACCAGGCTTATCGGTACAGGATGTAAAATAACTGTTTCTTCATTATTGTTGTTATTGTCATTCAGTTATTTCCAGCATAGCATAGTATTTTCAGCATGAATACTATTTGGGCAGAAGATGTTACGTAGGCAAGTGCTTGCATGTTTTGCTGATTTGCAAGTCTGAACACAAAATAGAATACTTAAACTTTGGGTTGTTATATATTAATTATTCCCTTGCTAGGATTAATAATAAATTGTATAAAAATAGATCAGAAAAAGATTCTGTGATTTTGTGTTTTTTTTTTTTTTTTACAGTCCTTATATGGTGTTGCAGTTTCTGCAGTTCCAGAGCTCCCACTCTTCTATACTCCCATCGATTTGGTGGATATCAGTGTAGAAATGGCTGGACTGAAGTTTCCGAATCCTTTTGGCCTTGCCAGTGCAACCCCTGCTACTAGTTCTTCAATGATTCGAAGAGCATTTGAAGCTGGATGGGGCTTTGCTGTCACTAAAACGTTCTCCCTGGATAAGGTGAGGAAATATTTTAATGTATATTTCGCATATAACTATTTCTTTGTATATTTGAGAAATCTGAATCTTCAGGGAATGGCTGTGTTATATCCAACTAGCATAAAGATAGCAGGAAAGGGTATGATGCATTGTGTAGTTCAGCTAGTCTGTGAGGTTTCCACAGTGCGGTGACACAATCTCTGGTTTTGTTTGTTGTTAAATTCTTCCCTTTTATTGCCCCAGCCTTTAATACCAGCCAACTATTAAGTGAAAAAATCCTTTTTTTAAGATACTGCAGTGAAAGTGTTTTCTGTGGAGGATCAGAATGCAAAGGGAATGAGTAACAGCTTTGTCACATAACTCATGAAAGGCGGATTCTGTGCCAGAGGCTGCCAAGATAAGCCATTGAACTGGAGGTGCAGTTGCAATGTGATAATGTGGCTGCAAGGAGGAGGCTGGGTGGGCAGAGGAAGAGAAGGATGGAGGCAACATAAAGCAAGCCTATGGAGAGAAGATCACAGTGACATCAACCTTCAGTAACATGTAGTGGAGGAGGAAGGAGTTAGAACTAAGTCTTGAAGGCTATGGCTCAGTGTGGCACCTTTAAATAAAACATTTTGTGTAGTTTTAAGTGTGTAATTGCTTGTTTGAATTCAGGAGAATTGCAACTTCTTGTTGCTACATTCAAAATGGCAAAGTGAGACTGAGCAAGAAGTTTATACAGTGAAAGAAAATAACAGCTTTGATAAACAGATCACAGAGAAAAGAAACAGGTTTTGGGCTGGGATGTAGATACGGTTTGGCTTGTGGAGAGAGGAAAGGTGAATCCTTGGACATAAGCCTGAGTAAAAGTGTGAATAATAGCAATGTATTGTCAACCAGTAACAAACAGTGATGTGGGCTGAAGAAAGCTTTTGAGTTTAATTTGGGTACGGAGGCCTTTTATTCTTGGTTCAGAGGGGGGATATACAGCTGTGCTGATGGATGGAGCAGAAGAGAAAAGGTGGATTTGTTCCTCCACCACCTTTCCATGGGTAAGTGCCACAGGTGAATTAACTATAGTGGGCGCCACTGTAGTATGAGGAAGGTCTAAGGAAAAAATGCTGTATTGCTACAGAGTACCATAAAATATGTCAGGCTGGATTCTGCTGTCACTTACACCCGAAGTAGCCCTGAGGAAGTAAGTGTTCCTCTGGATTGCAGTGGAGATTCCAATCTACTTCACAGGGCTTCTTATTAAAACACTTTTTAGGACAGAAATGTCTCTCAAATATGTTTACAACTGACTTACATGTACAGCATGCCATGAACTGTAGTTTTTCAGTGCCTAGGCTACAGGCAACCCATATTGAGACTTATTTTTTTATCAGTTTTATTGCTGGTATGCTGGCAGTCCTGCCAGACTGCACACTGATTACTGTGCATCTCGAGAGCTAAACAGACACAGGCTGAGTTCCAGCTTGGGTGGGAGTTCAGGAGGAAAGACATGCATGTTGTAGGAAGTGATGTTGGTGCTATACTAAGCAGCAGACTCTGAGTCATTTCTGAAATGGCGACTGCAAAGTGTTCCACTGGATGCCACGCTCTGGAGGTGTGACTCAGATGGAGATCTTCCAAGGTTTTTTTAAAGTTTTTGTTGCAATAAGATGCAAAATATTGCAGGTATTATTTGTTTTAAAGTTAATAAGTTCAGAAAAGTGCTGTGTCTAGTGAATTCTAGTTCAGTGATTGTTATTTCTACCTAAGCTTCCTTCTAGTGTTCAGCAGGAGGCAGTACTCTTTCTCTGTGCCTAAACTCTTGAATCATATATTCTCTGGTAGAACTGTGTCCCACCCAAGTGCTGCCTAGATTACTATTATTTTATTCTCCCTAGTACTGCACTTCCCTCAGGTGTTAAGCCTTAGTATTTGTGACATGATTTGAGATGTGTGGCTGAATGGTGCTGCAGAAGCAAAATTGCTTTTATTTATCAGAGTAACATGGTACTTCATGCTACAAAAATAACTTTTTCAAATGGGAAGAAAAGCTCAATTAGGTACAGCAGTTCTTATGTGAACAGAGTATTACAGAAAGACTTCTCATGCTGACTTAGTGCTAGAACAAGTTGTTGGTAGAGTTTGAAGTATTAAAAGTTGGCATAATGTGCTAACTTTTTAAAACTTAGCTTCTGATTATGTAGACATAGATCTTGTGCGGTGTTCAGCAGGGAGCAGAATGTTCTCTTGGGCTCTGGTACCAATGGTGGGGATTTCAGACTGAGCTATCCTGCCCAGCTAGTCAAAGCAATAGATAGGAGGATCAGGAGTGAAAATTTCCTGATCGAAGGCTGCAGAGTTGGTGGGAGGAGGATGAGCAGCTCCCCAGACAGTACAGTTCCCAAGAGTGGAAGAGCTTCTGAGAGGGAGGAGAGTTTGCTACACACAGTTTTTGGGAGCTGAAGCTTTTCAGCTTCAGCCTTGATTGTATGTGATACAAGTAGGATTCTGTGTTCTTCCCTCGTCTCCTCATATTATCTGTCCTGGTAAGGCTTTACTGGTGGGCTTCCTTCTGATTTGCCTAGTGTAAACTGCCTGTGTGGCCACAGGGAGCTTAGCAGCAGGAGAAATTCTCCCTTTTCCAGAGCCAATGACTGAATTTGCCGCTGTGTTCAGACGCTGACAGGGAAAACCGGTGGCTTCCCTGTTTAACATGGGAATTCTTTGGCACTTTAGCAAAAGTGACTGATGCAGGCTAAATTTGAGTGACATATAGGTGGTGAAAAGCGTATACAACCCAACCACAAATTTCCATACATTAAATACAGTGTGATGGAATAAGGTCAGTGAGAAAAGCATGATAAATCTTAGAAAAAAGAGTTCCAAGGACAGAGATAAAAAGGACTCGGGCTGGATTCTCGTAAGACACAGGATTTATTTAATATGAGCTACTTCTCCTGTTCTCTCTTTCATCATCTAGCACAGAAAGCTCTTCTAAAACACAGGGCTAGGGATCCCTGCAGCCCATGAGAGGCCCTACTGCTCTGTACAGAGGAGCTGTTGGGTAACAGTGCTGGAGTTCAGCCTCTGGACCATAATTTACTCCCCTAGTCTTTCTAATCCTCATGTGTCATGGCCTCACCTTGAAAGCTTCACGTGCTGCCACAGAGGGGGCTGGCACAGAGCGCACTGTTTCGTGCCGTGCTCGCTCCCTTTTTGAACACCCACGTACCTTGCTCGTAATTGTCTTCACGACAACCTTTGTAGCATTTTCTGTTTGTAGGGTGAGCATTTCAACTGCGAGTGATTCAGCAAAGTTGGTTCTTGCATACTACTGTACTGCTGTTGGTACCTACAAAAAAGCTAATGTGAGCAATAGCTGAAATTCCTCCAGAGTATTTATACTTCTAAATGTACTGCTCTCTAAGTACTTTAGAAGGTGCTGGATATTATAGTGTAGTGCAAATGTTAATCATAGGGGCCTGTACCTGTATGTGTCTGTTGGAATCTGTGAGGGAGATGGTGACTTGTAGAATTTTATTTACTAAATTAAACATCTTCGCACAGCTGCTTTAGTATCAACTAGTTTTAATTTCTTCCAGAAAAGGGAATAACTGCTTTTAAAATGGACAATCACTAGGAAAGACAAATGGTAGCAGAACAGAAGTGTCCCTTCACACACACCTTTTTGTACATTCATGTCTTCCCTTTTTGACTGCAGGATCAATAGCTCATTGCTCTGTTGGTTCAAATAGTATTTCTGTCTTGTTCAGATAACTGTATGCAGCAGCATATTATTTGTAAATTCTGTTTGCAAGGTACTGAAGGGAAATGGGGGAGCTGCATATCACAGAGTCCACAATAAATGGATACCAATTATTACCTCTTTTAGAGCTTAGATGAACAGAAAACTACACGCAGAATGACGGGTACTACATTAGTTAAACACATAACTGTGAGTGGGAGGGTTTTAGGAGGAGTGTCATACTGAGCTGGTTTATTTACTAAGAATTTATTAGTGAGTATTGTTTAGAATACGAAAATTGCATTAAAACCTGTAATCAGAAAGTTTGTATAAACATAGTATCAAAATAAGTCAAAGGTTGTATGAGGTGTGTACATCCCTATGCCATATTCACTACCACAGTGAGGAGTTTATAGCAGAAATTAAGGTTTTATCAGCTGAATTCAGGCTTTGTTGTTCTCTCACTGCATTGTACGGGCTGTTTAGAAAGATGAAAAAACAACTGGGTTAGCAGAAATGTTTGCTTTGATTTTTAGATGCTTCCTTCACTTCTAAAATTTAATTCTGATTAATCAGATACATCTGTCTTTATTTTGTTGTGACATGCATTGATTTGTGATGCTGTCGCTTTCAATAATGCAGAAACAGTTGCCTTTATTATGAGAACCAGCAGAAATCAACATGCAGACTAACTTCATTTTTAATCTTTAATTTTTTTTCATTATATATGGAGCAAGTTGCGTGGATGATTTTAAAAACAAAGCTACAATTAAAACTAGATTAAATTTGAACTAAACCATAGTAGAGGAAACTTTCTAGCCATAATACACGTTTGTGCAGCTCACAGATGTAGATTTTACAATACATTTTCAGAACCATTTCTGAATAAAAACCGTTGCTGGCAGAGAATTAATTGATTTGCCCAGTATATATCGCATCTCTGTGTGCTGTTATTACAATATACATATTCAGGCTCCAGCTAGTTCGCTCTCTGTATATTTGCACTGTGTGCACCTCACTTCATAATTGAAGGTGGTAAAAAAATCATGGTACAATGATGCATTGTTTTTCATAACATTAGTATTTCACAGAAGTGAATCTGTATTACAAAATGTATATTTTTGTATGATATTACAGCGTAGTAATTTAGATTAAACTAGTTATAATTTATGGTGCCAAGCCAAAAAGCTATTTAAGATGCATTAAAATGCAGAACCATGACATTTGAAATTCTGATGTTCTTAATATGACAAAGGTTATTCTATGGAGTTTTGCTATAATATGAAATATTAATATTTCACAATACAGTTTTGATGAAGTACAATTTGCCTAGCTTGCATATGATAAAGAAATTAAATGCTTACCAAGGGAGTTCAGTGAGAATTAGAGCCCCGCCTGAACATCTGCTTGAAATGTTATTATCCTGTCCTACTGACAGCATCGCTCCCTCATTGTTTTTCAAGATTGACAGCTGAATATTGTACTGATTTCTGCAGCAAATATGTCTAGGTGAACTTTGTTTGGTTTTTAGGAATTTAGAACATGCTTTTGATTTCCATCCTATAATTTTTTTTTATGCTCTTGACATTTGTAGATGCCAGATTGAGGTCTAGTATGCTGTAGCAAAGATAGACCATTGACTTGCGACGAAATGCCAGTTGATATCTCAGTAAACAGAAATATTACTATTCTTTATTGTGTGGTCTGTATGAAAGCTGTATGGGCTTTCTTTGGGGAGACAAATGATCAGATTGTTAATGTCAAATATAAAAGGGACGGTTTGCCTTTCTACTAAATAGTGTTAGACAACTTTTATTAACTGCATTTTTTGAACAGAAAAATGAGCATTTTATGGGATTCCTTAGCACACAAGACTCCTAAGTTAAATTATTTTCTTGTTTTACAAGTTTTTAAATTATTGTTACTTGTTTTAGTATTCTTAGGAGTTCTTTGTCCTTCATTCATTTCCATATTTCTGAAAGAATTTTAATAAGAAATTCCATCTTTATTATTTCACAATTTTTGTATTTTTAGATCAGTGCATAAAATCAGCAAAGTATAACAGGAGAGGTAAAAGGCTATGCTAGGGAAATCTTATAGATTGTAATTATTATCTTTTAAGATGCTGTAGTTATGCCATTGTATTTTTATATAGAAAATGTGTTATTTAGCTACAAAAAAAGGAACAAATAATTCTGTGAATCTGAGTAAGTAGCAGGAAGACAGATTTTCCTCCTTTTCCCCTGAGAAAAAGTATTTTTCTGATATGTTCAACTTAAGGACCAGATCTCATCTCTCTACTTAGTTTTATCCTATGTCTGACCCAGTGTAAAGAAGGCTGGAGACTTCTTTACATTCAAATAGCTTCAAAAGCTTCAAAGCTGCTGTCTGAGGAACAGGAAAGGGCTGCATTTAACTATTCTTTTTCCTCAGTCCATACGCCTGGTGATGTAGGAGTGTGGCATATCTTCACCCTGGAAGAATCTGTCTGTAGAGATGTAGCACAGCTTGAACACAGTGAAAGAGAGACCAGAGATCCCAGGACTGAGAGCTTTAACAAAGTCATTATTGATAAGCCAAGGCCTTTCCTACCACAACTGAAGTCTACACCAGGTAGATGCACACCTTGTTGCAGGTGTGCATCTTGACAGCAGTGAATTTGCAAGTGAGGCACTTTGGGCCATTTAAAAATCTGTTTTTACCATTGATAATTCTGATTATTTTGGCCAATTAATATTTCTAATGCTGAAGGTAACAAACTGCATTTTTAGAGCTGGAGTTTAACAACAATCCATAAAAAGTCTCTCTCTCTTTTTCTGTTTGTATTTACTACTTTAGAAATGAAAAACCTCTTACAAGTTCATGATAAAAATTAAACCTCTGGAGAAATGTTTAGTCCCCCTCTTCGTGTAGCATTAAATATCACAGAAATACAACATTTCTTCTGCAGTGAGAGTCTGTCTTCTGCGCAGAGTGTCTCATGGAGAAGTCTGATACCTCAAGGTGTGGAGCACAGTGTGACGATTCATCAGTGGAAGACAGGGATCTGTCATGCAGGGGTGTTGAACATTGAGTCAGCAAACGTCATCTGTTCTAAAGGACAGATTTTTACAACCAGAGGATCAGCAATTTTCTCCCCCTATTATTACTTTTTCTGCCATTTCTCATGGAGCAGAGTGAGCGTGTCTACAACTTTTATGCCACATAGTCTAAGCTGGCAGTGGCTTACCTTCCTCAGAGCTGCACACAAAGCTGGCAAGCAGAGGTAAAACCACATATATGTCCAAAACTGGTTCTTGGTAGGCTGCAGGGTTCTCACTTATTTCTGAAGGATTTGGTTTCTGTTCATCTGGGGATTTTTTACACAGTATTTAGAGGTTGTTTCTTTTTCCTGTTTTTTTCTTCTGCAGTCAGTGGTTCAAAACATTGTAGCCAGAGCTCATATACACATATGAAGTGTAAGTTTGAACATTAATCTTGAGCTTGAATATTTTAGGCCGCTTATGTATAAAAGACTTGTAAATCAGCCTTTAAGGTATTTTTTAATCTGAAAACTGTTGTGTGTTGTAATGAAACTTATAGTGCACTTAGATTGGCGTAACTGAGAAGCAATTCTGAAGGACCATACAGACTGCAACACTGAGTATTTTGCTACATTATATATGCTACAGCCTTTATATGAAAAATAGCTTCCAAAAGTAGGAGCGCTCATTCCTGCTCAGCCTTAATAGATGCTGTTCTGGTAGTGACCAGAACTCAAAAGAGGATGTAGTTCCTATTCATAGTGCAACTGTTACCCAGTCAGTCAAACAAAATGGATGCAAATTTTACACTGGTTGAAAATCAGAACAGCTTCTTTTTATATTGCAGAAGCTGCTTTGCTCTTTACTAATTTTGCTTTGTTTACCTCATTCTTCTGAAAATACCTGCAAATATTTATCAAGAGAGAGGCAGGGAGAGCACACATTCATGATTTTCCAAAACTGCTGAGGATCTGCAAGTCCTGTTGGTCTGAAGTACCCAACATTTTTGAATATCACAGCCTGTATAAACAGGATTCTAAAAAGTAAATATGTAACCTACTTGTGTAAAATATCGTTTAGCTATATTTTTCTGTAGTTGTTTTGTATGTCCTTGGAAGGTTGTTGGTGATCTTGGCAATGACTCAGAATTTTTTGTCTGAAAGGAATTCAACTAAAAAGGCAGTTTGAATGTAAGCTAGAAATTGGCAAGTGTAATTCTGAAATTTAGAATCTTCTCATTTGTTCCATTCTCAATTCAGATTTGTTGCAAACCTTTTAGTATTGTTGCATTGTGTTGGTTGCATGCAACCAACTGCATCTAACTTTCTGAAGTGGCATATACTCTATAATTTATTAGAAGAGGTTGTAGGATGTTGTTTTTGATAGTTGTATTTAAAATGCACCTGAGACAATCACAGCATAAGGACATATTTAACATTTTTTAACATATTTAACATTTTTTAGTTTCTTAGCATAAATTAAAAACTTCCCTGTTTTTTGAAATTGTTCTGATGCACTTTAATAGCTAACCACGGATATTCAGGAAAAAATGAAAACTTTATTTTGTCACTATAGAATTCAGAAGTTTCCCTTCTGTCAAGTCATTGACTTTTTGACTCTCCCCATTTGGTTAAGGGCATGTGTCAGAGTTTGAGGTTTCTTCCCTCATTTCTACATTCTAATTATGAAAAAATCCAGAACACCATCTAGACTTCAGTAGGCCTACTGAGATACTGAAGTGGAATAAAGGAAAAGTGGTTGTCATGGTTCAGTTGCTCTAATTTATAGCTCAGCACCTTTGCTGAGGTCTGCATTCGTTGCTGTGGTTAAACGCTGGCTTCTGCAAAAGCCTAAGTGAGGCTTTGGGACCCCACCTCTGCCCACTGACATTTTAAGGCTGTGGATGCCTTGGGGAAGACCTTCCAGCGCTGGGCCTCCGCCCCTGGCACCAGCTGGTGGCTTCTGCTTCAGCTGGGCACGTGACAAGGCGGCCGTGCTGTTGGGTGACTGCTGCTCTGCTCTGCACCACCACAGACTGAGGAGGCTTGAGGCATCTCATGCAGCAGCTGGTGCCCCAAGATTCCTGGTTGGACCATGGACTCTTGCGACATGTTTGCAGCAACGTGGTTCCGAATTGACTCTGCAGAGACACTCTTAGATCGGTGTCAAGCATGTATGTGTGTACAGCTCATGTTAAGAATTTTGCAGGCATTAGCTGAAATGATGTAACTATCTCTGAACTAGCATATGTTTCCACACACAGGTTTACAGGGTTTAGCTTAATCACTTTTCAAGGAATTTTTGGTTATACCAGTGTAGCTTCTGTGTAAAGGCAACACACTTCTCCTAAGTGTTCGAGTTATCTCAGGTCTTGAGTTGCCACTTGGTAAATGAAAAGGGGAAGGCTGTATTTAACATCTGATTTGCCCACACAAGAAGTTAAGAACGCAAAGAGCTGATTTTTGAATCTTATGGTGATATAATTGCATTTACTCCTGATTGACACTGTTGCAAAAGCAGAATGAAGTCCCATATGTTTAAAAAACCTGACAGGTTCTTATGTTAAAATACCTATTACTGATCCAAATATGTATGTGAGTGTATTCTAAATAGCATTTCTTATCATTATTTGACATACATAATTACCTAAATTTTTTTACTACAGTTGTGATTGTGGAACTCTATCCTTCAGTCAGGAAGTGTAGGATTTTTGTGAATAAATCCTCTAGAGTTCATTCAAGGAGGAGACAAGTGTATCCATCCTGTGAACTTTGGAATTACTACTTTAGGAATTATCCAAAAATCTTTTGTCATTGCTAATTGCAAAATCCAATTTTTGGCCTATAGAAAAGGGAAATAGGAATGCACATTTTCAATAATCCCTTAATATCCGTGTTATATTAGTCTTTAATTGTAATTTCTCACATCATGTATTATAAGGACATAACTTTAGATTTGTGTGGAGGACTTGATACTACTTCAAAAATTATTTCTACTGAATTACTCTAATGCTGTTGAATTGTTATTGGGTATTGACATTTTATATTTTAATCTCTTCTGGCTTTCCTGGTGCATTTTGGACTATGAAGCAGTTAATTACAATGCAAGCTATAGGTCTTGAAAGGAGCTATCACCACCTTTTCACTGTTCTAGAGCATATATTTAAATGTACAATATGTTAGTAAGTTTAAAATTTTTTTTTTTCCTTAACTTCTACTTGCCTGACTTCTCTGATAATTTAGTGCAGTACAAGAGTTTAAAAAAATTAAATTCCTAAGCCACATTACAAATGAAAAAGACATAAGCTAATGTTATTGCTGAACGTTTCTTTGTTAGCAGCTGACCTTCTATTCCTAGAGAAAAGAAGGTCTTGGCTAGAAGACAGTTCAATAAATGAACAGGCTATATATTGATTTTTCTCCCTCTTCCCTTGTTATGTAATATGATTTCCCTTCCCTTGCAAGGGTTGCTGTTGTACAGGATAGGGCTGGGATCATGGTCGTGGAAGCGTATGGGAATGTGTAGACTAAGGAAGGCTGTCACAGCAGTCAATAAGATCTGAGAGGTGTTGACTAATTGCCTGCTAATTACACAGTAAATTGTCTAATTAAGCTGATGGTTAATTAGGGTACGCTCGCACAGCAGTCTTATGGAATTTTTGTCTGATGTCTGGGAAGCAGCTTGTGTAATTGGCAAACTGGTAAGGACTGGCAGAGAACATGACTGGGAAGCACGCTGCCAGTAGATGACAGAATAAGGATGCATTTGCACAAAGGTTGTCATGTGAACACGCAGGGGTTTGTTAGCCTTCTCCAGCTATGTGGCAGCCAGCACAACGAGGAATCGAGCTGAAAGCTGCTGGAAGCTGTAAATAAAATAAGGCTTAAGAGTGTAATGTTAGAAAAGCAGTGACATGTGCTCTTATATTTTAGTCGGTTTGAACTTTAGATAAACACAGAGTATCAAAATTCTCATGTACGCCTTCACCAAACTGTGTGACTTGACCATGGCAGTAATTATGGTATTGTGATCTATTTAGTGGAGTCCCAAAGTGATCCTGTTTCCAGGGACATGCTATATGTGTGTTGTTGTTGAAGAAGTACAGCTGTTAATAAGGATGCTTGCCAGCCATCATAACCATCATGTGTGGCATTCTGAATGCACTTTAGTTAGCATTGTGTCCATCCCTAAATGTGACAGAGTATGAGCAGGTCACAATGGTTCTCTGAATAAAATATGTATGCACTATGCATAACTATAATATCATTAATGAAAATCTAGCTTCCAGATTCTGACCCAAAGCCAATGGAAATGGTCAGGAATATTAAGCAGAGAACCTGGACAGCACAGGAGTACAGACACCAAATTCTGCCAAGCATCAGTTTGCTGTGACTTACATTTTTCAGTCAGTAAAATGGCATGGTATGTGGACTTTCTTTAGGTTAATTACAAATGTAAGTATCCTGCAGAATCAGAATTGCACAACAGAGGACTGGGTCTTCACATTATGTTGTGATTTAATTTTGAGTTGCATATCTGCAAAATCTATGGAAAATATAGCTCTTTGTACGTCATGAGCTAAACCAAAGAAAGTATGCGTGTATATATGTGCTTATTTGTTAAGAATGTTTTGATGTCACTTGAGCAAAGTGAAACTTAGTATCCTCTTTGATTCTTGGAAATCACATTTGTTTCAGTGGTCCCCATTGTTTTACTTCTAAGCATTTGAAGTATGCGGTTCAGACCCAGTGTCTTTCTGAAACAAAAAGAAAAATAGAGTGAATTCCAGGTCTGGTTTGCTGCTGAAACTGTTGATTTTCATTTTTTTTTCTTTTAAATTTAAACCACATACATGTTTCTTCTCCCATAGAAACAGAATTTTAAAACAATCAAAATTTGAGAGATTAAATTATACTTTCTTTGAATTAATAAAGCAAATTTTATCCAGTGATCTTGCTGCTGCTACTTACCTGCACAGTTAATGATGCCTTTATGTAGCACCCTCTATGTTGTGAATGTTTGTTTATGATTTTTCCTTCAAAAATAATTGAAGAAAATCATGGCACACTAAGAGTATTCTCACTGTGCCAGTCATCAGACACAGGACTCCAAACACTCACAGGCTAATCTAGAAGGCCTTAAGCCTGCTCTGAGGGGGATTGTGACAATACCTGTAATGTTGCTCCTCTGTGTATATTTTCACAGAAGAAAATGCTACAGTTCCCCTGCATCAGATCCCGCGAATTGTTGCGTAAAACAAAAGAGGTGAAGTACATTGATTCAAGTCAAAACCATACAGGGAGGCCCTGTGTACATAATTTTCTTTCAAATAAAAATACACTTTAAATTTGGATTTAATATTTACATGTGTGGTTTTTCTATATTCGTCTGCACGTACGAAAAAATGAACCTCCTCAGTTAATTTTTCCTTACTGTTTTTAGGGATTATTCTTTAAAAGTATTGGAGAAACTATTGTTTTTGCTTCTGACAGCATATTCAGGAACAAAGCTCACTTCACCAGCCAACTGCAGGAACTGAAAGCGTACGGTGCAACCATCATAGTTGCTTTCGTTTCTGTCATGGGGCAGCAAATGGATACATTCTAATGCATTTTATTCTCTGAAGACAAAGAAAAGAGTTCAGAGGATAATTGTTACCTTATTATATCCTTCAAAAGGAATTTCTGGCACATGCTATTATGATTTATGTTTTAATAAATCACACAAACATAGAAAAGTATGTTTCTAGTAATTCACATGGTATAGTAAATGTATGTATGTAAAGCCATATTGCAACATCACAATCTGTAATAAAAATTGTATGGCAACAATGCTGCATCAACAGCCAACTTATTTTAGAGATTTTTTTTAAAATGTACTCATTTTTTTTCATATGCAGTTATTGCTCTGTCTTTTGAGACTCTGGAATCTGTCAAAATTGGGAACATTTCCCAAATGTCCCTAATGCAGTCTGTCCCAAAGCATCTTCCTTGTCTGTTTTCAAGCCTCATGCTTAAACAATGGAGAGAGAGGAGCACGCTGTCGGCGTGGTGTCGGCGTTGTGTTCAGCTTTATTGCCTGTTATGGTTCTCTCCCTGTGCAGTTCAGGAGGGTTCCTGTTTGCACCCTTTTATTTAATGTGTATATCAAGCCATAGAGAAGGTTTAGTAAAGTGACATTGATTGAAGTGTTTTCAATATGTCGAAACTCAGCTTTATAACTCTCAGCTGATTTAGCTGGGGCAGCTGATTGCATTGTTCAGTGTTTGTGGGAGACTGGGGCATGGTTGAAAGCATGCTGAGCAAAAGTCAATCCAGACAAGATAGGAATGATGCTGGGATCGTTAAAGGAAATATCCAGAGGCTACAGCAAGAGAATTATCAGTCCTTCCGGCTGAGGGATGTAGTTCCATTCCAGGCTGTAGCTGCAACAACAGATAAGAGCCAGAAGCCTACACCCCTTTTATTTTCTGAATACAAGCTTTGCAATGAATATCCATGCTTTATATTTCAAGGTTAACCTACTGCTAACCCATGCTATATTGGACTGGGTCTTAAATCTATCCAAGTATTGTCAGCGGTGACAAACTTCATGGCTTGAATTCTGTGAAGAGACTCAAAACTGCCCCCAGCCCGTACTGCCTGTTTCGGGTGTGCTGGGATGGAGCAGAAGGAGATGCTGGCAGTTCACAGAGCACTGTTGTTGCACTTGCTTGGAGCTCCTGCCCAGGGTGATCTGTAACAGCCCAAATCCCTTAACTGCAGCACAAACTTGAAGAGCTTGTTTCCTCCCTAACTTCGCAAGAATTGAGGAAAAGATGAATGTTGGGATTCTAGTTGCTACTGGTTTTTTATTATTCTGTTTAAGTTTATACTGCTGCCAAGAACAGTGTTCTCAGAAGGTCAGTTGACTGCTGCTCTTGTGTAGGAGGTATATTCTAAAGACTGACAGGAGTACCTGGAATAGGTGATTTCACATGGTGGTAATGCAGGTCTCAAACACATAAATAAGCAAAATCTTATTTTCCTATATTCTGGATATAGTCTAACTCAGATGAATTTCTCTGTTGACATTTATGGATTTTTTTTGTTTGATATCCAGAAATGTTTTGTGCCTTTAAGAAGAACAGAATATTGGAGTCCATGTCCAAATTTTTGGAGTATGTATTTTTGAGTGTCACATTTCTTAAATGGTTATACTTTTTTCATTTCTTATTCTAGGCTAAAAATCTGCATTTATCTTGGTTAAACTTGAACGAATCTATCAGCCAGAAAATTCATAATAGTATATTATAATTTCTTTTTCTAGAAACAGCAATGCAAATTTAGTCTTCACTTTACAATAATACTGTATATATCTGAATACATAGTTTTCTTTACTTGAGGAACTTTATTCTCATAATAGAATTTACATTTTCATTTCTATTTTAACACTATGGTTAGAGAAGGCTCTAAAAATGTATGAGAGAGAGAGTAAGAATATATCTGAGAGTAAAGTATTAAAATGATAAACCAAGGACTATCAATCTTGTGGCTTCTTTCTTATGCCCCTCTCTACAATACTGAAAGTGATACTTTGCTACCGTAACAAAAATTGTTCTTGCTGTGTGTTGGGAGTTGTATACCTGTAGATACATCACCTCTGTCTTGTGATGTTTATTTCCTTGCTATTTGGGTGGTGGTTTTTGTATCTCTTGTGTCCCTCCTTTAACATAATTTAAAAAAATCAGTTCCAGAGTGTGCAAGGGTTTAATGAGGCTTTAAATGACCGAAAAATAACAGTTTCTACAGAAAGAGAGTGACATATTTCAAACTCTGTTAAAATTAAATCTTGGTGGTCAAATTTATGCAGAGGAGAGACTTGATTCTGTGTCCAACATCCTCCATGTCTAGCTTGCTTCAATTATGTTCAAGGGTTCACATTCCTACCAGGTCTCCTCCTCATGTGTTTTCCTTGTCTTTCAAGAAAACTTTTTCCAGCCAGCCGTTTCTCTGCCTAACTGAGCTGGTATCATGGGCAATGGACCATCAGTACTTGCTTGGCTTTTGCAAAATGCGCTGGGCTGCTTCCTGTTCCTACTGTAAATGTTGGAACACGACATCACCCAAATTCCTGCTTTTCTATCTATTCATCAAGAGTTCACAGTGTGCTTGCTGGTGTTCAAAACCATGATGTTAATGCCTGTTACATGCAAAATAATATTGCTTAATAGCGTAATTGAGGATGTAGTATTTGCATTCAGCATGTGTGTTTACAGTGAAGTGTCTTGATACAGCTGAGCTCTTAGGGACAGAAACATCAAGTGCAACAAAGAAAAATATTTTTTTTCCAAGTGGTGGAAATGAGAGTTGTTTATTTTGAGAGATCTTATGTAAACGTAATTGGGGGGGGAAAGTAAGCCAACATTTCCAGCCAATCCACGCCTGCACACACATATCTCTGCTGGCCGGAGCTTCCCCCTTTGGTGCCGTTAGCATTTTCATTTCAAAAAACGACAGTCTGCAGTGGAAGCAGTAAAAATGTTCAACCTGTGGTTTAAATTATTGATTTTTTTGAATATTGAAGCAGTATTTCAAATGGGTTTTGTTTGAGTTACTTCTGGGTAGAGGGTTCCAGAGGTAATTTGATATCTAAAAGCCTGTGTATTTCAAAGCCATTTCAGTCTTTTGAGTTCCTTCAGCTGATCAGCTGATTGGGTAAAATACCTTATTGTCTCCTGAATTGCAGGCAATAGATAAACTGCAGCTCAAGGTTAGCACGTAGGCCGGCATACAATGCTCTTGGTGATTTATTATGTGTACTCAGTGTCCAATCAACTGACAAAAAATACCTCATTTATTTTTAATGCAGTAACTTATCTTCACTTAAAAAAGAAGAAATCTTTTGAGATGCTAGTGTTCACAATTGAGATGGGGGGAGCTCTGTTTCCTGTATCGCTAGGCAATGATGCATGATTAAAATTAGGTGAACTCATGGTATAAAATCCAGTATATATAAATAAGACCAGTATGTGTAAATAAGAAGTAGGTGCATGTATTTTCACAAATAGATTGTTACATTAGTGTGGAACAGAATGGCTGTAGTGAAAGAGAAGTCACTTTTAAACAACTGCAGTAGAAGCAGCACTCACACTCTTTCACAAAGGCTGGGTTGGTGGTGGTTGTACATGTGCAGTGTTTAGGAAATTAGCCATTCTTCTAGTCACAGGAAAATAAAAGTGAAAATGGTATTACTTTAATAAGGCTTAGAACTGGCAGTGAAGCCATATTGAAATGAATATTGGAGTTGATGGGAACTGTGAAAACTAAATTAATTGCAGGAATGGGCCCAGTTAAGAAGGGTTATTGCCACTAATGACACTAAATATCACAGAATAATAGTGTGAGTCAGATTTCAAACAGGTTTTTTCCCTTAAGGAGGCTATGGGTTAAAGAGTACCAAAACTGGAAAAAAAAAAAAAAATTGCTAAAGTGTGGGTTATGCAAATTTAAAAATTATGCAATTTATTTTGTAAATATGCATAGATATGGCTGTATGTTTAAATAAAATTAAAATATACAAATATAAGTTGTGAAAAGTTGTGTGGCATGAAGAGTTTATATAATGCCCAATTGGTTTCCATCTTAAAATAACGCTACAAGTACAATACAATCCTCCAATAACTAATTTCTGTGAGTGCAGTTTAAGAATTTGTCAGATTTCGTTGATCCTCTTGGGATCTGCACTACAGTGTTTTGCATTGTAGTTTATAAAATCCCATTTAAATCCCACGAGTTTCTGCTGTACTGGTATGTGCACAAAATAGTTTTATCTGTCCTGTTCTAGGTGTGCAGCCAAGAAGTCTGCCCTGCCCTGTACTGGCTGCACTAGGGGAAGGTTGTCTAAAATAGCAGAGGTGTAAAAATCCAGACCCCCAATGCCTCCAAAACCAGAAACATGCAGCCTGTACTTGCCTTTATACTTAATTGTTTTGTGCATCAAGTGGGCATTGACTGTGCTGTACAGATTAGTCTCCATCCGTGGAGATAAGCTTTGGGCTGAGAAGGGTCTCGGTAATTCCTGGGTGTGTGAGGTAGCACTGGGTGTCGGTGCAATGGAGCTCTCCTTGGCCCTGATGCAAATTTGGCTACACTGACTTTGGAGTGAGATTGCTCCTGTGATCTGGCATATGGAAGTAATGGGTATATCCTGCTTCTTAGTGACATTTTGCAGTGAGCTCTGCTTCGAACTCCACCGTTCCAAGGTAGGAAAAAGGAGGCAAAGACAATCCCTGTGTTCTGCCCTCTCTAGCTCAGGATAGGCTCACTCTTAGTATTCCAGTTTTGAGCATGCATAAGCCTTTTGTAGCAGGTCTCAGCTGGCTGTGCCACTAATGGTGCCAGAGATCCAGCCACAGCTGTCGGATACTTTCTTGCACCCCTGTGGCAGTAATAGTGGGAACATTTACCACAGATTCCCAAATGAAACCCTAACTCAATTATAGTGTCTAACAACCACCTTCCTATTGGTTTCAAGGGCAATGGACTTCATATCTACCTTACCTGTGTGTGCCTGCTAGATCCTCTGATGAGCATATTTGCTTAACTGACAGACCTGAGCAATGGCTCCAGAGAGGGCTGGGGTTTGGGACCTGTTAAACATTTAATGAAAAAGGACATGCTTAGCTTAGAATAATGTTTTTCCTCGGTGGTAAACAGGAGAATGGTCCTGCTAGGAATTTCCATGTATCATGGCTGCTTTCAGTTCTTACAAGAATATTTTAATGAGCTTTGATCTTTCTGCTTTATTAAATTTGTGGTTTATGTCCCACAGGGTGGATTTTTAAAAGTCAATAGAATGTGTCATTTTTCATGGGCATTTTAAAAAGTTAATAGGCATTGACTAAGCCACTGCTATGAAAACTTCAGGTGAATGTAGAGGAAAACCAGACTTGAGATGGGGCCTCTGTGTCTGCCACAAGCAGATGGGAAACAGAGCTTGTCCTTTGTCATAAAAATTCTGTGTGCACTTCAGCACTTCTCTACATGGATTTCTGCCTGTCAGAGAGGGTATAACATCTGCAAACACTGAATGTTTATTTATTAAGAGCTCAGTCTGGAAAAGCAGAATCAGCCCATCAGGCAGGAAATCTCCACTTTGAAGCTCTCAAGTGGAAAAAGCCATTTCTGTCTAGATTATTGAGCCCATGTGTGGTGCCCTCATGGTGACTGATGGATGATCACACGGTGCTCTCAGAGGAGCTCAGATCTCCCAAAGACAGACCCGAGCGTGCTGGTTCTACCCTTCCTGAGCTCAGTCCACCCAGGGTTTGCATTTCCAAATGCTTTCCCTGGGATGTTTACAGCCTATCCCAAGTTCTATATGAGCTGTCCTGCCAAAGAAGTACAGCATCCTTATCAATCAAAATATGCCAGCAGAGTTTGTTCCATGTTCAGGGGGTCAGAAAAAACCTATTGGTCATTACAAAAATGGTAACTACTTCAGGATGGTGGTTTAATTTGCAGTGCAAGATTTAAGATTCCTTGCAAGTTGATTCATAGAAAAGTAAATTGGAAAGAATGTTGTCAATTATATGATTTTTCTTTATTTAGCTTAAACCTATTCTGAAAAGTAGTTCAACTACTTTTATGTCTGTGAACATAAAATCTAGCAGTTTGCATGCAATACTTTATGTGGGTCCTTACTCTGGTAACCAGTACAAAGAGGAAAATGCTAGGGTTTTTTCATGAATTTTAAGGTAGATGAGGCCTCCAGCAAAAATCAAAATCTATTTTAAAGATCCTGTCTAAAATGTAGTGCTGAATTAAAATTGGTTTGAATCTCTTACAAGATGTTCAAATGCTGAGTTAAAATGCACAGGGGCTGATATTTTCATGGTTTGTTTATCCCCATGATTATGTTATCCAGATCTCTGTATAATCAGGCTCTGAGAATGTGGCTTAGCCTTGAAATCCCTGCTCTTACAAAAGACCTTTGGCTTCCAGAGGACTTTTACATAGAAAAAGATAAAAGGAGTATGTTCAAAACAAAGTTAATGTTTAAGAGCTCAGTTATCAAAGTAGTAATCTATGACTAGATTATCATTGGAGTGCAAAGCAAAATATTCCTTTTGATTCTTTCATCTTCCCTGTACCTCTCTTTCTATGGCTTGAAATTGTTTAATGCTACCTGGAGAATTGATACATTGAAAGTTACATACCTAGCTGTTTTGATAGCATCCCAAATAGAGTTGGTATTGCTTCCTTGCATTTCTCACCCCTAAATACACACAAATGTTAATCAATGCTTATAGTACTTAGCATTCTTAATCCTAATGGAAAAAGAAAATACGTAAGTAGGTTCAAGACGTACCTCAATATTTGCAATTCAGCCCCAGCAGAAAATTTAAATACATGCTTGAAGGAAGTAATGTGACTCTCATCCTAATTACTCAATCCAGCAATAAAAATATTTTGGATTATACAAAAATTTAAATATAACTTTGGTGATCTGTAACTCCCTGATGTTGATTCTTTGTGCAAGAATTTTAACAAGTTTTTAAATAGGATTGTAGTTAAAAGATTTTTATGCATGATTATTGAAGAAATCATGAAATTTTCCCCTGAAGGTAGGCATCTAGTCTCCTCTCCTCCTAGGAGAATATAATAGTCTTGATTTACTTATAGAAATCTGGAGGAAAGTATTTTAGTGATGGACCACAGTTTACTAATGGAGTTTTGCGAAACAGCCTCTAGGAACAGCTAGAAATACATTGATTATATGGCTTCCCTGTGAGAAAACAGTAATTAAAATTATACCACAGATTCTATCAGGACATGTTAATATTTAATTAGGCAATAAATGAGCTTGGTACAGGTGTCCAGAGTTGTTGACAGGAGCTTTTTTAATCCGTGTAGTATTGTCTCTTAAATAAATAGTTACCTCTTTGCTTTTTTCCAGTGTGACGTTACATGCCTAATTAGCAGCCATTAGTATTGCTGTGTTAGAATTATGAGATGAACTGCAATTCTCTTCTATTTTTCTTCTAGAGGAGATCATTCTGTGGTCTTGTGTGTCTTGGCTTCTAGATCATGCTGTTAGGAACCTCCTGATATGATGTTGCCCTATTGCCTTCTTCTGTCTAGCAATTAGAAAACACTATTATAGAAACTAACACTGAGTTTTGTCTAATGATGATGTTTGAGAAAACTGTATTAATTTGGTCTCCCTATTAAGTTCAAGAAGAGAATTTGTATTCTCCTTGTAAGCATGACTCCCTTTAGTGACTCTTTCAAACTTCCTGCTGCAAATATGTCATGTAATTCTTCCTTCTCTTTCCTGGATCTTATTTTTTTTAAAGGGTCTTCCCTATGTTGGTTCCTCCCTGATTTTCTTAGACTCACGCTTTTGAAAGTGCCTTTTCATTCCAATTTCATGGGCCCATTCAATAGCACTCATCTAGAAAGAAGTCTTAAGAACTGCTGCTCCTTTATTTGGTCAGTTAAGTACATTTACATCACAACAAATTTTGATCACTGATTAGAGGATGATATTCCCTAACAGCTGAAAATGGACTAATATTTTTAGATGTCTGTAAAATAATTAATCTGTTAGGCAAGCTAAGTTTTTATTATCTAAATCCAATGTAGTCCCAAGGCCAAGTATTATAGACTGAAATACTGTATTTCAGTTATTAGGTATTAATGTTCCACCTTTGTGAATGTACACAGGTCTTTAGAAGCCATGGCACAAAAATTTCAGTTTAGGATACAGATCAAAATTTGCAATCAATGCAGATATTTTATTTACTTATGTACTGCTATTTTATTCCATTCTCTTCTCCTCAAATCATTAGCATTGCATCATTTGCATCGTGGTTTTCAGTTCTTCTGACCTCTTCCTGAAAATTAATTAATGTTTTAAGGTAATTACTGAAATTTTTTCTCATCAGTCAGCTAAAGGAACCATTTGTTGATTAGGTAGTTTACTATATCAAAACACCAAGACCCAACAATCATAGAATCATTTAGCTTGGCAAAGACCCTTAGGATCATTAAGTCCAACCAATAACCCTGAATGGCAAAAACAGATCCAAAAGTGAATGTCTGCATACAGATAAAACTTTCTTTTGAGACCTATAAGTTCTACTTCTCTGTTCTTTTGATGGGTGTAGTTTTTTGACCACAATGCAGTTTGACAGCAGAAATTTAATCATGTCCTTCTGCTTAGACCTTTATCAGAAAGCTGATAAAATGTGTGCTCACACTAAACGTTAGTAGGAAATTTTTCAAATGTCCTTCAGGTTTTTTTTCTTTCTCTCCTTTCCATCCCTCACTTCCTTGTCTCTCACAGAGAAACTGATATAAAGCTGATGAGAATTTGGATTTGCTTTGAAAGCATCTTTTGTTCAAAGACTAATTTTAACCTTGTGATAGAAATTGCTTTTTGTATTCTGTTGGATGTGATATCTAGTAATTGTTTGTCAAGACAAAGTGCTGTAGGACATAATACATTTTAAAAAGTATCTTTCGTAATTACAGTAAAAGTGCCCTTATATTCTAATGCCTAGAAAACAAGCAAATATGTAAAAAAGGGAAAAAACTAAATGTTTTAATTTTAAAGCAATATGGCTTTGTATTGTAGAAACTGGATTTTTTTAAACAGCTCAAGCAAATGTAATTGTCAACAAAGATCAAATACTTCATTTTCTTATGAAATATACAACTCAACTAGAAAATATTTGTAGATTTGACATAAAAATTATAGTTGCTATTCTAATTCTTTGTACTTTTACTCATAATTTGCATAGTATTTGAACCTCCTCATCTATTATTTTAGGAAGCTTAAGTTTATAATATTGCGACTTAAAGACAAACTGTCGTGTCTGAATGAACAAAGTTTGAGGGATGGCTGTTCTTTTAAGCAAGGGCAGCAAACCATTTCTGTTTGACTCACAGTGGGGGTGGGATTGTTCCACAAGTATTCTCAGGTAAAGAGAGGAAATTTTTTTTTTTTTTTAATACACTGATCTAGTGAGATTATTTAAAGAGCTTGGGATTTTGCTGTCTTCATCACAAGTTATTGGTACTGATGGCCTTCTGTGTGGGAATTGCATTACAAAGGAAGGTGTGCTGAGCAAGCAGCAATGATAACAGCTTCGGTAGAAACGAAGTTCGGTGTCTGTAAATTTTGAAGTTTCTCATGCGTTCTCATGGTTAAATCTTAAAGCACTAATGAGACAGTATAGAAAAGCATCAAATATGTGGTAACTAAACCTCTTACTTGTCATTTGTCTTTCACACAATATGAGTGGTTCAGCAGTTTTTCTCCAAAGTCCTGACGCATTGCTTTTTCCCTTATGGGGCTGCAGTTTTCTGTGCTAACTTAGTGATTTCAAAAGCCAGCTCACTCGCTGGAGCTGTAGTGTTAAATTGGTTTAATAAACACAAATGTGATAGTTTAATGTTGTTAAAGCATTTATGAGGTAATGGTCTATTTTTTTAAAAAATAGTATGCATAACTCAGCTTATTCAGCCAAGAAATAGAGCAGGATGTCAAGGAACATTTACAAGCAGTGTTTGTGTTCCAGACTTCTGGAATATAAGTACAGATTTGGGTACTTTCATCTTCGCAAACACAGGACAAACAGACATCAGAAGAGGTATTTTTAAGGTATCCTTTTCCCCTCTGTAGCATTATAGATCTTGTATGTAAAAGCTGTAGAAGCACAATTTGTAAGTTACAGCAAGGTTCCTTTTCAAGATGTGTTCTGTACTAGTGGAGGGATCAGAACACTTATGCTTTAAATCACCAATGTGAAAAATGCTGTAAGGCTGAGGAAGTGTAATATATTTTTGAATTCAGTTTTTATTTTGGTGAAGTAACTTAAAAATAATTATTTTACATCATATTATCATGATATACTATCTGTCTTCAAGAAAAGGAGAGCAGTGAAGAGGAAAGAGAGGGCTAGGTGTAAACATTCACAAAATCAAAGGAAAAAAAGCGGTGTCTTTGTGGTACTTTATTTCTCATACCTGGTGGTGGAGAGATTAGAGCAGTTTCTGCATGGTGGGAAGTTCTGAGATAAGTTTTTCTGTCAAGGTGATTTTCATTTTCAAAAAAATGCCTCTGTGTGCACTGAGGGAGAGAGAAGGAGAGAGTGAGGAAGTGACATGGATTTTGTGCTCATATGGGAAGAATAAAGTCTGGCCTATTCCCTCACTAAAAAAACTGCTAAATGCAGGTGTTACAAATTCAACAGGCAGCATTGAGTGCAACATAGCAGTGGTTTGTGCGCTGGAAGGTGCCAGCCAGTGGTGACATCAAACCTCCTTGGGCAGAAATCATAAGCAAATTTTCCTGCCTTTCTCCATGAGCCAGTAAATCTTCCCATGTTTTGCAAAAATCCTACTCTACTAGAGAAGGTCTTCATGGTTGTAACTGGTGGAATGGGTTTGTGTTTGTAGAGGTCCTTGCTGCACATTTATCTTCCAGTTCAGCTGGAAAAAATTCTGACTTGGGGTAATTCAGGACAGCAAGTCAGTGCTTTGGGCCTCATGAAAGAAACCCTGCAGAGATGTAGTATGTCTCAGTTCTGATGGAGAGGAGGGGAGGAACCAGTCGGAAAGGTTGTGTAGGAACAGTGCTGCGTGCAGTGGTATTGTTGCTTCAGGTTTCACTTGCCTTTTGTGGATGGTTAAAACTCCAGAAGGGGTGATACTAGACACAGTCTGGCTAGACAGCTGAGTCACAGAAGAGGCAAATCATCACAAGACCTTGAGTGAGAGTTGGCAGGGAATTACGAGGACATAAGTCTGTGATGCCATTCGTATCTATGAGGGTGTGCAAACAGCAGTGAGCCAGATTTCCATTTTATTTCTGCGATATTAGGCAGAAAAAGGCAATGTCTCCTCCATATCTTCACATAGGTGAAATTGTAATGAAGTTCTACTGTAATTAGAGAAAACTGAATCTTGATGTTGGGGGGTTGATTAAAGCATTTAGAAAATAACCTCTAAAAACATTTCACACATACTAGATTTTGAAGTCTATACAAGCTTTTTGATATATTTTTGAAATGTTGGGGCTAAAAGCGTGTCGTAATTTGGTTAAATAACTGCGTTTTTCAGCTATGTACTTTGTTATTCAATTAAAGAAGGTGGTGTATTGAACATAGTAAGGTAGAAACTTACATTTGAGCTGGTTTTTTACATTGCAGTTTACTGTGTACTAACTTTAGGTATGCTGTTTTGACATACTGGACTAAAATTACCTTAATAAGGTATTTATTTAAACCTCTCCTTCACAAAGAGGCCATTGTGGCTGCTTTGGTGCTCACATTGACGTTTAGTGAGCAGCAACCCCAGGAATGTACAGATGCATACTCCACTTGGCAAGTATAACACCCTTTTTTCCTGGAAGAAAGAAAGGTCAAATAAATTAACTTTGTTAGAAATAGTAATCTGCTCATTGTGTTTAATCTTTTTTCTCATATTAATGAAAAAAAACCTGACAATGGTCACTAATTCCTATCAGCTTTCATATGTTAAAGCTGAGAAAAGCTTAATTTGAAGTATAGAGTGACTTTCATTGACTTTGGGGGCCAATGCTGCAAGGCAAGTTCTCTATGTCTCTTAAAAGTCTCTCAGAGTGAAGAAAACTCATGTTAACACTTGTTATAGCATGATTAAATATATTTTTAAAATCCAAAAATCTTATTTGAAACCTTAATTGTGCTTCAGCCATTTATATTGCAGAACAGCTGTACTTCAGGAGTGAATAGCTGTACAATTGCTAAATATATTAATTAAAGCTACAATTAATCTATTTTCTTTCCATATCCAGAATAAAAATGCCCAGGTGTTCTCTTAAATAACTGTCATGAAAAAGGGGTGATTTTCTCGACCCCTTTGTGTTTGATTAGTCTGTCAGTGTCCCAGGAAAACTGACACCCTTGTGCCTGACCAGTCTGCCATTGTCCCATTATGGGGACCCTTCACTGAGCAGTCACTGGATCAGAGGGCAGCTCCATGGACATGTTCAGGGTCACACACCAACAGCATAAGAGACAGCCCTTCCTGCGGCTCCAAAATTGAGGATGTGACCCACTGCCAGCAACTGCCAGCACCCTTGAAGAACTCCCACTAGCAGTTTACAGAATAGCTTTCTTTATTAATGTAATAAAAGATTGTGACAGGTTAAAGTTCAAAGATTGCTGGTGATAGTATCTGGCTGCAGGATTGTATTCAAAGCAATATGGATAAGCTCTAATTCCTGACAAAAACTAGCTTGAGATAACCAGTGTACATAAAAGTACACTTCTTACCCAACAGGCATCCCGATGGGTGAGGAGATGGCTCCCTTCAGCTGATCCCAGAAGCTGCGATGGAGTCTTCCCTATCTTCTCCCCACTTTTAGCTTACTTTTATACTATTTTTTATGTTTGGGTGGAGCATGTATTGTGTGTGGGAAATTTGGTGTGTTAACCGCATTCCATCCAGGGAGTAGCAACCACATTTTCTCCCTATAATTTTCCATACTGTTATAACTGTGCCTGTAACTTTCCACTCTTCTCCATAATCTGTTTCATCCCCCCTTAGCATGTACATTAACTGCAATTTTTGTAACTTCCCTGTTTTCTTTAATTTTACCCCTCTTTTCCCCACAACATCCCTGTTATTTCAAGTGTTCATTAACATACTGTTAGCTGAAATATTTTGAAAAAAAATTGGGCAGAAAAAGAACATTTTAAGCTCTGCAAATCAATAGAAACACATCAGAGCTTTGATAGGAAAAATCATACAGATTTATTCTCTTGGTTCTTTTTATATTATTATATATCTTTTATTGTATTTGCCTAGTATAACTACATCAACTGAATAGGCATGAGGTGGCATACCTCTTGGGAGACTGCCTTTCTGCAGCTGGCCTCTTAACATGTTTTTCTCCACATACTTTTTTTTTTCCCGTTTTTTTTTTTTTTTAGTTTCTGGGAGACATGATTATGAAATAAAAAGTGAGCTCGGTTAATGAAGTGCTATCTTCTCGGTTCCCCTAAAACAATAACTCTGAGAGAGAGGTGAATGGCTTGATTAATTTCTACGTGTCATTAACTTCCATGCCCTCCGATGACAGTGTTAATATTCACAATGTGAATTATTTCTCTGCTGATTGGTTTAGGAGAAACACACAATGGAAGTGCTTATCGCATGATCTAGCACTGTGCCCGACAACCCTTTGGATGCCCTAAAACTCGAAATGCCCCTGCTGTCCTGCTTTCATTGGTCATTATAGGCAGCATGGTTGCAATTTTACAATACAAAAACCTATGGGAATCACCAACTGCAAATGTGGACAGTGTGAAGCAAAACAAGTTTCAGAATGACTAGTAAGGTATGGACTGATATATTGATACATGCCTTTATTTAAATTTAGCTGACTAAAAGCTGCTGAGTGTCTGGACTTTATCTTTAAAATGTTGTCTCAAATCTCCCAGCCCATTAGACTTAAGTAGTTTAGAATTCAATGATCTGATTGCAGAGTTCAGAGATTATTAAAGCAAATGGGGCCTGATCAATGCCTTGGGTGATCTTTTCAGTGTGTTAATTAATTAATCAACAGGAACAGAAATATATGTGTAATGCAAATTAACTCTGTCGCAAGTTACTAGAATACCAGAATTGGTCATACTCAGAAGAGGGGAATCCAGAAGCAGCAGGATATTAGCGCTTTTATCTGTGTAACACCACTTTCTTTGGTGATGTCCTGAACTAGAGATTTTTGCAAGGATTAGTGTGATTGTTTCTGCTGTGCTCTCCTGGAGGAATGAATAAGCTTTTGAGGCAATGGAAGAAATTCAGTAACTGAAATATTCATGATTCACAGTTGGCCCTTGATTCTATTTGTTGCCACTGTTTCTCTTCATTTACATTAACCCAAAAACAGGTTGTTTTGCTGTAATCTAGTACCGAATACAGTTTCCTTAATCCCCAAATCCACATTGAATTTCAGTATTTCCCCATGAAATAGAGTAATTTTATGTGGTATTTTCTGTTATCTTTGCCAATCATTTTTTCAGTTGGTTTTTTTTCACCAATGGCTTTGTCTTTTAGTGTGGAAAGATGGAAGCTTTGTTCTCCCCTAGCTCTTTGTTAAAAGTCTTCTGTCCTTGGTCTTCAGAGTACATGAAAGTGCTGTGCTATTTTTCTCAAGGACCGTGCATTGTCTCCATTGAATGGGGGAGTTAGATACTTGATTTGTTTTGGACATTGGAGACATTCTTCTATTCCTGTATGTGGGCCTCTCCTCTCACCTGCATGCAGGAACCAGACCAACTCATCACTCAGATAATCTCTTTGTTTAGAACTGATAAAGTTTTTAAGTTCAAACCCTGAAGTCCTTCCTGTCAGGCTTCTTATGTCAGTTCTGTTGTGGCTTTTCAGGAACACAGTAATTTTTATTAACAGTAAAAGGGTTGTGTGCATGGTTGGGATAAAAACAAAAAACTGGCGTTTCAGAAAAGAAAAAGAATTGTCAGTGCCAGCATTTGGCCTCACAACTCCTACAAACAGGAAAAGTTAGTGTTCAATTAAACCACCAGAAGGTGGTTTGTCACAAACCCCATGGACTGGAGCACAAGGGCTACTTCAGCTGCTCTGCCCTTCCCTGCTGGTTTTGAAAACAGAAATAGCGATTGGCCAGCCACCAGAATTTCCTGTTTTAGTGAAACAACCTGTGGTACTGTGTAAAATTCATTCCTAAGACCGAGGGCCATGAAGTTGGCTAAGCCCAGCCAATAAACAGATCCTTTTTCAACTCTTTCCTTGTTCAGCTTTTTCATAGCCGTGGCAGGAGACAAAAGATGAAGAGGTTGGTAAGGTAAGTTCTATGTAGGTATTTCACACTCATCTCAAAGAGACAATTTTCTGCTCTGTCACTTGTGTGATTTTATTTCGTATGTACATAGACAGATTCCTTGAATCATCACATAAGTTATAAATTCCATTTTGTTTCCATGAACTGTGAGTCTCCCAATGTCTGGGGTTGTCATGTGCTAACAAGAGACAAGGAGGAGTGCCAGAGTTTCAGTCATTACAGACTCTTTCCATTTAGTTTGCTCTTAACTATGAGGGGCAAATGAGGAACAAGATCTTAAATAAGGACAGCATATCCCTCCTGGGAGGAACCAAGACAAAGCAGCCAGGTGGTAATGTTTGGATTTCAAAGCCAGGAAGGATTTTTGGAAGCAGAAACAGCTTGGTAAGGAAAGATAAAGTAATGCACGGACCAAAGAGGTCTTGTGGCACAGAGGCGGTTGGGAGGCAGTGAAGCTTCTTCATTGGAAGAAACTCATGTCTGTGCTGCTGGGGAATGGGAGGGGAAGGTCCCTGAGCACCAAAAAGGGCCTCACAAAATCTCGAGGAAAATTCAGCAGTGAGGAAATGTAGGCAGAGAGATGTATGTGTGTTTACTATTTCACATGGCTCTGTGTATCTCTTGTGGTGATTAAAGTGAAGAATGGCTGCTTTTGAGACAGTTTGCGAAGTCTGTGCATTCCCTGATTCAACTTTGTGGGATCCTGGAGAGAGAAATTGTCACTCAGATGTTGACTGTAACTGAGCGCTGGGAAAGGCTGTGTCAAAGCTGTGGGGCTCTGGCAGCAGTTGCAGGGTCTGTGCAGGGGTCTCTCTTTATAGAAGAGAGAAGAGATTGCCTGGAGACCCAAGGCAGATAGGAAAACTTCAGAGTGTTTTTGCATGGAAGCAGACAGAGGCTTTGAGAGAGGCCCACAAGAGGTATGATCTAGGCAGTAATATCTCAGTCTTTGAGTTCTAACCTGTAGTAAAACAAAGGTGAGTGGAAGAGCACCAAGGCTTGCACAGAGTGAGATAACAAACAGTAGCATCGGTGGCTCCAAGCATTATCTGGCAAACACATGCACACAAGCGAGCCGCAAAGTGGAAGTCAGACCACACACATCATCATAATTTGCACTAAACCCAGGAGTTTATTCCCACCAGCAGACAGGCTGTTAGCTCAGGCTTAGTGCCATGCTACAGTAGCTACACAGCTGCTGACGGCTTTGGAGCAGGGGAGAAGGCAGCCCGTGCTTGCTTGCAGCACGGTCAAGCTGGTCCAGGTAACTCCCAGCGGTGTGTGCCCATGTGCACCCTGTGCCTGAAGGACTCAGGACACACTGCAGTCACTGGCTGAGTGCTTCCTCACAGGGGATGGTGCCCAGTGTGCACAAACAGCTTTCTAGGATGAAGTCAAAGCACAAGCTCCTCTGAGGCAATTTAAAAGGAGCGAAATGCTCAAGAGGATAATGTGGAGCAAACTGATGTAAATGGTTCTTCTGCATAAACTGCAATTTTTGTAATTTGTTTAGGGAGCGAGGGGAGTGCATTTTGCTGTATGGTTTTGGTTTGCATAAATTCAGAAAGTGTTCTGAATTTTTTTTTTCTGAAAATATAACTTAACTGTTGAGAGGGAGGTGAAGCTTTTGTGATGGAGGGAAACTATTATAAGAGGAAAAATGGGGATTAATGTGGTATCCATGTTCCAGATTTATTAGGTCTGAAAATAGATGAACTGGTGAGATTACCTTGTATGACTTTTACATATGAAAATGGACATATAATTATCTATGAATATGAAATATTAGTGCGTATTTACTGTATAATAATTCAACTTTATTAATTCAACTTTATAAGCAAATTAAGATTGCCTCAAATTTACATACAATGTGAAGAAAAGTCCCTTTATCCTCTGTAACTGCAGCATTTGGCAGATTCAGGAATAAATAATCTTTTGTGGCAAGGGTATGCCTTATCAAACATATGCAGATCAGTGCTAATTAATGCTAATTAAGGTTTCCTGTCTATCTAGCTGGAAAAACGTCCAAATGTTATGAAATCCAGTTAGTATGCCTATTACCCTAATTGTTTTATATGGGATGCTTCTTAATTAAAATATGTAAATTTACCTTAATTGCTATATACTAATAGAGGTTCATGTTATCTCACTAAAAATGACAAGATGGTTAGGAGGGGTACTTAAACAAATAATTCTGATACGTTTGTAAATAAATGACCTTTACTCAAAACTATTTTTAATTGGAAATTGGCAAAAGGAACATTTTGCCATCTATGTTTCTCTTTAGTTTTAAATAATGTCAGAATTTACAGTTCTTTGTTAATATAGATCTGGTGACATCGCAGCTTAATTAAGACTACTAAACAAGTCAACATTTTGTGTGTTTACTTTATGTTTCAAAATTGTTTGCTAACCTCACATTGACCTTCGGAAATGTCATGCTTTGCAATTTAAATCTTTATTTTCACTATTTTTGTGTTTTACGTTTTGATTTTTATCTCTTTTAATCAAATGGTTTTATTTGTGAAGTTTGATGTATTGGTGTGCTTTTGCTCGTGCCTGGCCCATGCCTCTGCAGCAGGGAGGCTGGTGAGCTGCACCTCCCTGAGCTTTACCTGAGAGTGTAGGACACGGACTTTGATCACCTCTGGGGAGAATAGTTCCCATGTCTGCTGGGACGTGGCTGAGGCCCACACAGGTTTCTACACAAGGTCTTGTATGCCCAACACAGAAACACTATTTGAATGATATTTTGCATTGCTGTTCTTAGGTATCCCATATTGGCATTTTCTTTATAATTATCATATCATTTCGCACACAGAGCAAACATTTTTCTCCCCTGATGTAAAGAATTTAATTGGAGAATCTGTTAATTTAGAGAACTGCCCTACAGTTGTAGCTTTTACTCATAATAGCAGTAGATTTTTAACACACCTGTTACATTTTGGCTTATATTATATGATATCCATCATTGACATATGCCTCACTTTGCAAAATCCATCTGAAAGAATTTGCTGTTTTGCAGGATATTGTGACCAACGTTTCTCCAAGGATTGTGCGTGGAACTACTTCAGGTCCTCTGTACGGCCCAGGCCAAGGCTCTTTCCTAAACATTGAACTGATCAGTGAGAAAACAGCAGCATATTGGTGTAAGAGCATTACTGAGCTGAAGGCTGACTTTCCAAACCATGTAAGTGCCACTCCATCATAAAGATGCAACATACTTGCTTGGAATCTCTAGTTTACAGATCTGTGGAAACACATAGTATTTATTCAATAGAATGCAAATTGCTTTACTGACATACAGGTACATTGTTAAAAACCAGAAAAGCCCATCCAAATAATATTTATGACAGAAATATCTGTGAAATTGCTGTTATGCAGAGGACAACCATGATTTTTTAGTTAGGCTAATGTTTACTTTCAAATAGATAATATCAAGGGAAAGGGTTGATCCAGTGTGGATGCTTGGCAGTTCTGTTGTGAATAATGTTGTATTTAAGATCATATGTAATTTATAGTAAGAGTTGTTACTGTGAATTGAATTTGATCATAAAACGAATATGTGTTCTTTTCATTCTTAATCCATATGTGAAAGATACTTGTGGTATTTTTATAAGCAATTGAGTGCTCTAGATGAAAAAACCCAATACTTAAAGTTAACTTCACTACAAGGATAGAGTTTTGTTTGGCTCTGGGCAATATCTGTCTCAAAGGTAATGATCACAGTTGGGAGCAATGACACCAGCTAGCTGGTATAAATGTTTTTCAGCTACTGTTCTTGTGAATAAGGACAATGAGGTAGAAAGTAAAATTCTCCTCAATCATTATCTTGAATGGATAGAACTAGAAATCCCAGCGCCTGCATATCTTCTGTCTTGAAGTTATTGCCTCTGTGGTTCAGCTATGAGCAAAATAAGTGAACATTCCTGAATATATTATGGCGTGAGGGGAATCAAGGGTTTTTTTCTTTTTCCTGGTGTTTAAATGTGCACATCAGCAAGTATAAAAGTGTTTAAGCATTTCATATTGACAGTAAAAGTGCTGCATGTTTAATATCCTACTTCACTATGGATAGACTGTGTGTTTCTTTGCTGGGATTTTTGTCACTTTCTTTACTGTGACTGAGCTTCATCATAAGGAAAGCATGAACCAAAAGATAATATCCTATTCCCTGGTTTTGATTTTTACATCCTTTGTCAAAGTCCTGGATATTGCATGCAGGCAGACTGTTGGCCATTTCTGCCGTGGGAATGCTATCCCAATGCAATCTTCACCAAAAATCCCTCACAGCACTTCATGCTTGAGATCAAACCATTCTCCTCTGTGAGGAAAAGCACTAGCAGCATTTCAAAAGGAAGATTTGAATTTTCTGAGACCTAGTGTTGTGTGTGGGATGAAGGAGTCTCACTCTTCCAGAGTTCCTGGGGTGAGCATCTTCTGATCATCCCTCATTATATGTGAGTTATTACTTGGAGAATGTGAATTCAGTTTCTGCACGTTGGCTATGGCTGCTACTGTGGCATCTTTGAGGCTGGTAACGCCTATGTGGGCATAGGGGAAGCAGCACTCAGCAGTAGACCTTGGCATTGCTTACAGGGATTTTTAAAACATGCCTGTGAACTCATCTAAGAACTGTCATATAATTATAATGGTAGATTTGTTGCTAACTGAAAACAGAATTTTGTTCACTGAGAAGAAGTCTCTTGGTACTTATTTTGAGATATTCTGTATAATTACAGCTTGCAGAATTTTCTTCATCCAGTTTCTGTTCACTCCTCTAGAAAGGCTTTTTTCAACTTTGTGTGTTTTATTAAAACCAAACCAGTTTCTGAGAACTGTTCGCGTGAACTTAATTAACAAGCAAAGAATGACATTTTCTGCTCAAATGAAGGCCAAACAGATGAGGATACAAGTGATTGCAGTAAAAACACTTCTCTTACTAAGGCAAATTTTAAAAGCAAATCAAAACTTACACATAATTACTTCTGCTGTGAAAAACAAGTTAGTTAGAGTAAGATTTATGTTACAGATGAAAAGGATATGAGCAAAGTAGCCATCTCACTAGAAGATGATCCCACAACAGCATTCTATCTTGTGCCATTGGGAAGAAGCAAACCACAAAGGGCAGCTAAATTCCCCCAACAGAGGGTAGATTGTAAACTGAATTTTGCAATGGGTTATGCAAAAGAGGGCTACCAGTCACAGCTCAGTGGGCAGTGTCACTTAACTGTGGCATGTTGCCTCTATAAATCAGAAACCAGCATCTCCCTTGTGCTGTCTTCACCCCTGTAGTGAGTGCTCATTCTTTGTCTCTTCTGTCTCCTGATTCTTGCTTGTAGCTTGCAAATATTCTCTGTCTGGCAGTCTTTCCCGGTCTCCTCTTCTATTAGCTTCTCCCTTCGACCCCAAATCCATTTCAAGTGGACGAGGGAAAAGCTGCCACCGCCAGGAACTTGCTTCAATGCCACTGGCAGCAAATAAAATATTTTAAGGGTCCAAGCAGAAGGTGTCTGGGTTTTGCACGTTAGCTGGTGAAGTATTATCAAAAGCTGCTTACTGGGGTCAACCCACCACAGGTGGGAAATGCATAAAGTTGTCACTTCATGACTAGGCCATAATTGGTATGCACAGGGGTTAAAGTGCTTCAGTTAGTGGGGTAAAAGAACTAACACTAATGTCACAACAAGTCCCACTTTCATATTTTATTCACCAAGGAGATGCCTGATTATGTGGTGTGTTGGTGTACTTTTCAGCCAAAATGTGGCTGGAAAAATGACTGTTTATGGTATATTCAAGAAATTAATTTACCTAAGAAAGATGAATTTAGCCAAATAGAACTCACCTAATGATATGAACAGGAATGAAAACTATGCGGAAAAAACCAATCACTTTTACATTAGCAGGTGTCTACAAAACTTAGTCATTGGGAAGTGGCTGAGAAAGTTAAAAAAAGTTTAAAAGCCTGGGGGGAGAACTTACTGCTAAAATGTTATATTCATATACTTGACAATAGCTACAATCTGGCCATTATCTGTGCTGGGAGCTGTGGATACTGGTGGTGGCAGTATGTCTTGGTGATCTGGCAAAGCAAGGAGCTGTAATCTCTATAGCATTTGCACAGAGGAGAACGAGCTTGAAAAGAGCAAGGTTGGGAAATAGTAAAATACTTCTCTGCAGAAAAATGTGTACCGAGGTTTCGCTAAGAAGGTGATGAGCGCAATTGCCAAATAGTCTGTCTGCACTTTCCTGTAGCTGGTGCTCTGTAGATGGTAATAAGGTAAGCAAATCAATTAAAAACCTCAATATGCAAATCAGTTCGGGTCTGAGTGTGTGCAGGAGGTCTCAGCAGTACAAATAAGGGCTTTGACAGGACACTTCATAAAATAGATTGCAGGGGAAATGTCATTCCCTACCAGACTGAGAGAAGTCCATCACAAACTAGCAAATGTCCGAGAACTTCATACCACAAGAAAGAACTGGGATCTTGGAAGAAGATACCAAATCGAATATTTTTTTAATATTGCTATGTTAATATACTGAAGTCTTAAAAGTAAGTTTTTGGCCTGCTAGCTCAACACAAATTAGTTTGATCTTCTGCATGACTCTAGGGGATGTACATAGGATACCAGATTGTCGGCTGTGACACTGAATCTGGGATTCAGATAGCAGTGTCATGATGCGTTGAATTGAGAAACCTCTTCTGCTAGAAACATTAGTGCTCGTGGACCCCCAAACTAAGCTGAAAACTCTTGTCTTAATGTTTGTTCTGCTGCTTGCAGAATGTTGCTGACAGTCTCTCTGACAGTTACTCAGCAGAGAGCAGCTTTTCAAGGCTGGAACTGTTAAAGATGTATTTTTGTTCAACATTTTGTTCAGAATGTCCCAGGAACACCTGTTGGGAGTAGCCATGCTAGAGAGTGTGTGAGAACAGATCGCTGGATCCCAGGCTGGTAACCAACTTCTTTGTAGCATTGTGGGGGTTTTGTTGGGTTTTGATTTTTTTGATTTGTTTGAGGGTTTTTAAAAATCTCTTGGAATGGTGTAATTAGTTTTTATATTATTAATTTTTTTTCTACCACTGAAGTATGAAATAAGGCTGCTGGTTTTGTTTGGATTTGGTGTTTGTGTGTTCTTGGTTTGATTTTTTTTTTAAATTTAAGTAACAAACCCAAATTTGTTTTAATTCTACTCTGTGAGGATAAGAGAAGATAAGGGACTACAGAGGAAGATAAATGCAATCTTAACAGGCATATATGAGTGCATTGCTCCTATAAATAAATTTTGGTGCAGAAGCATGCAATGTTCAAAAAGATGAAATTATAAGGTGAACAGAAATAGACTTGCAACAATTATTTGGATAGTTTACATGGGGAGGTTTAATTGGTTTGCCAGTGTGATCCCTGAAGTGGTGTCCTACATTTCAATCTTGCGTGTTGGACCAGCTCAGGTTTTAAAAATGGGTTTTGTCTGTAGACTGGGAGCAACATTTATCTATTTATATAAACCTTTTTCCTGGCTAAGTCTGCACTAATATCAGATCCTGTAATCTGGTTATTGAGAGAAATTGAGAAGAATATCTAAAATTGCTGTAGATCTCCTTTGAGACTTGAAATTAAGGGACATTACGTGGAAAACTTTTTAAGATCCAGAGAAATCATAGACTTCACAGCTTTACTGTAGAAGGTCAAAGTTGGATTTCTCACTAGAGGTATTAGGAATAATTTGTTTATTTTTGCAGGTATTATTATAGCTTTTGCTTTTAATGGATATTTAGAGGCCTTTGGGATGTTGTACATAGTATTTGCATTTTGAGATCCCAGTCAAGGACTTGCTTCAGGTTATAAAAAGGAATAGTTTTGCTCTTCCTAGGGCTAGTACAGATAGCTTTACCTTTCCATCACAGAGAAATGATACTTTGTATTCCAAATACCTACTAAGCTATACCTCCACGTGATAAATCACATGCATCTTGACAAGCACAGTATGTACAAACTTGGAATAAAACATTTCTAAATAATCAGGTAGGGCCATGCCCATGCGACCCTCACTTGGTACCAGTGTAGAGTCACCTGAATGGGGAGGGTACGTGCTGTGCATTGTCAGGCTTATCAGAGGACCCTTGCTGAAGGTCCAGATGCTTCTCCAAATGAACTGAAAAGGGCGGAGCACAAGGGGAGAGAACCATGAGCTGGGCTGTCTGGAAGCCTGCAAACTCCCAGAAGTGCAGAACAGCTACCTGGGTTGCTTTATCTGAATTGCAGGCCCACAAATCACGTTAAAAAAGCTCCAGAAGTTGTTATTGCTGCAGCTTAAACTTCCCAAAGCCAGCCGTCATGGATGCTTGGTAGGAGGTGAAAAAACCCACACAGCAGTTGTTAAATTCACCATATGGAAAAGATCCCTTTCACTACAGAAAACTGGCAGCAGGCCCATTCCCTTAACATCAGAGGAAATCCTAGCTGAAGAGGGAAGGTGAGGTTGGAATAAGGCACTCACACTGGTTGCCTTGTCCAGGAACTAAATCGCTTGGCCCCAGAGAGTGTGGAGCACAAGCATGGCAGTAACTCCTCCATTTCCAACGACTGCTGTGATGGGTAGAAAGGGAGAGATCTCAGAGCATATGACCACGTTCCCTTTTTCTCTTTGTCATTCACCACCAGAAAAAGGGAGGATGAAAAACAGTAAAGAAAAACACTTCCTAGAAAAGAGAAGGAAAAAAGCTGACCCAAAAGAACAGCAGACACATTGACAACATACCTCTGCATGTTCCAGGGAAGCTTCCACTCTTCCCCCATCCTGAGGGTGTCCTCATTCTCCTGATCCTGGTTCAGCTTTTTCAGTAAGCCAGCAGGATGCATTTTTCCTATGTTCAGTCTAAGGGGGAATTGAGCAAGAAGTCCAATTTACACAGTGAACAAAGCAGTCTGGTAACAGAAATGTTGATGTATTCTGTCTTTGAGATCACATTTGCTTATAAGGAAGGAAGTTTTTCTGGAAAGGCTCTTCCACAACACATAAAAAATGCTTAAGTCTCACATGACCTGAATATTATTAGGGATGGGTCTGAGTTAAAATATACAGTGGTGTAAATTTTCACTCCTTGAGGCTTAGGTGTTAGTATAAAAATGAGAAAATACAGGAAAATTCTCATCAATCACCAGCATGCTTTGATAGTCATGTTGGCTATAGCAGATCTGCTTCAGGCTTGAAAAGTAGCAAAGAAGTGACATGGAGTCAATGTAATATCTCTTTTCTTGGAGAGATCTGGGGAACTACAGGCTTAAAATCTTTTGTCCTTGTATGCAAATTGGTAAAAGCTGTTCTGAAAAATAGAACTAGTAAAAATAAAAACAAAGAGTAAAGAACCCCCTTTGTAGTATGTTATGCCTTTAAAAAAAGAAAACAGTTCTTTGAGGACATCAAGAGAAATTCAGATGATAAGGTGGGCTGGGGTTTCCAGAAGTGTTTGAGAGGGTCCTTCCCTGAAGAATTTGAAAGAAATTAAGTTATCATAAGATTAGAGGAAGAAACCTACATGAATATATAACCAGTTAAACATAGGAAACAATGCTAAGGAATAAATAGTCAATTTTCACAGTGGATAGAGAGCTGCAGGAAAATACTTTAGGGATCTGTACTGTGTTCTGTGCTATTTAAAATGTTTATTAAGAATCTGAAAAAGAGAGAGAATTTTAAGACTGTAAACTTTGCTGGTAATAGTGTGTAATGTAGGGAGATAAAGATGAGAGCTGACATAAAAGTGCTGTGAAGAATCTTTCATTACTAAATGGCTGGCCGATGAACTGCCAGAAAAAAAAAATGAATGTAGTATGCACATGGGATAAACCAATGATAAATTTATATGTACAGTGAGCGATTGTAAGCTAACTATACTGGGGTTACAGTAAGAGAACACTGTGAAAATCTCAGCTTAAGGCTGAATAACATTGAAATAAAGCTTATGAAACACAGAACTTCTAGGAAAGGAAGAAAACATATCAAAACCCAAAAACCCATCATTGTGCCAGCATGTTGATTCCTTTTTTTTTTTTTTCCCCCTTCACATTTTGAATACACTGCATAGTTCACATTTTTCTGGATTGGAACCAGTAGGGTGATAGGTGGAAATGAGTGATAGGAGATTCTTCACCACATGGCTCGGCAGCTGTGGAGCTCATTCTTACGGGGCATTGCCAGTCCCAGGGGTACACACAGGTTGAGAAAAACCTACTGGAAAAGCTCTTTGAAAGCATCACCTCTGACTCAGGGAATTCCTGTGCCACAGATTTCTTAAAAGCTGGGCAAGTTTTCCAGGGAAATACTGCTGTGAGCATGCCCTAGGGAGCTGCTGCTGGTGCGTGTGGGAGAAGGGGGACTGAGCTGTGTAACCCATTCCTGTGGGTTTACACTGTCAGTGCACAAAGAGGAGCTGTTAGGTTTGCACCCAGGATCAGAAGCCCTCTCTGCCTCCCAGTCCTGTCTCAAGCTTTGGGCCACTGTTCCTGTATTACATTTTCACAACCTGATTAGCATGTAACTACATTACTTGAACTTGAGCTGAGATATATCTATATTTTGTACTAGTCTGAAATGATGTGCTAAGGGGTTTGTAATTCAAATGCGGCTTTCAATTTACTAAGATTTGCTGCATTTCCAGAGGGTCACTTCAGACAATACAGTAATACAAGAAAATCTGCTAAAAATTTACCCCAGAGACAATGTCTGGTCATGCATGTTCAAATGACCATGCAGTACATGTCATAATGTTTGATCCTAACTGCACAGTATTCCCACTGGCGTATTTTTTATTCTAAATTTTTCAAAAATACAGTTATTAATCTGGCAAAGAAGTGGAAACACATGCTCTGGCCATCAATTTGAGGGAATTTTATTTTAAGAAAGCACATTATCTGTTGCTGGAAACTGCAATTTGTAACTGAAAATAGGACAACATTGTAAGTTCAGTGAGATTTTTACAATCAATTTATGACTCAGATGTACATGTTTGTGGTGACAAATTAGGACCTTGAGGAAAAATGTAAGAAGGTCTTTTATGTTTTGCACTTGGAAACTACTGCTTTGTTGAGAAACCTGTCAAACTAGTTTAGTGCAGAACTGTACTTTTTTCCTATTCATGTTATAAAGCCATGACGTATTTTGTTTGTTTTACTTTCACGGCTAAGATTTGAAAAATAGTGAGTAGTTCAGTAAGGCAGAAGACTATTTGTACATATGCTAAGAATATCCTTTTGATTAAAAAAGTGATTTATTGATCCCTGGGAAAAAAAAAAAGAACAGTTTTCGCAGTTCTGTAAGGACTATGAACCATCTTTAAAACTTTAGCCTTAGGGTAAGAAGTAGGAGAAAATTAAAGCAGTTTCTGAAATACTTCACCAACCATCTCCTGGAATATGACCCAATCTGCTTGATTATTGGAAAAGACAAATTCCTTAATGGCTAGCATCAGCTGAAGCTGCTTCAGGATGTGCTTTGGCAGTAGCTGCTAAAAATTCCTTTTCTGCAGAGATATGTGAGCGGTCATTAAGTAGGAGTATTGACAAAGGAAATGCCCTAAACATAAAGACAGTGTGATTAAAAAGATATTTCTGGAATGTAATTCTGCTGACAGTGACATGAAGAGTTGCATATTTCTGTTCATCTTATTAAAGTGTGAATATTCAGACTATTATTTAGAGAGAAAAGACAATCTCTTAAAAATCTCCTGTTTTCCCAGTTTGGTGAGGTACTGTGCACGTAATGGAGCACGCCAAAATGATCTCTGTGATCTGGATGGGAATCAGGATTGTAGATTGTAGAAATGTCCTCCATAGACTGCAACAAAGGAAATGGCATCATGCGTTAGACCCCCTGTATGCTCAGATGTCCATTTCACCGCCTTCAATCTTTGCTTAAAATAGCAATAACAACCTTGGTGCAAGGCATTTCCTGCCGATTAATGACTGGCCAGGGTTAATGGCCCTCAGCAGCGCCTCAGGCCATCAACTCCTCCCAGCCAGTCATTACTCCCTGGGAAATGCCCTTTTCTGGGTAGTTATTGTTTTAATATTAAGATATAGATGCCATTGGATGGAGATAAAATGACCTTGTGGCAATGTTACAAAATAAATGTTAAAAATAAAACAATGGCAAAATTTAAAAATTGTTAACAGTCAACAATCCATCAAAACTAAAATCTTAAGCTTATGAAAATTACAACATTCTGCTAGTCTGGTTACCTGTGCAAAATGTGTATCCCCTAAATATATCTTCCTAATTTCCATTTCATGTTTGTCATAGGCAATTGGCTAAATTATAGAATTTGATCTTGTAAAATGCACAATACCTTTGACATTCGTTTTAATGTCTGTGATACGATTTTAGTCTTTTATGAAGCACTGAGCATATGTAATTTAGATAATTCAGCTTTTTTCTCTTTTATGTAGCGTATATTACAATAATAATAGGAAAGCAAATGTATACCTGATCCAGGTAGTAAGTATATGCTGTTCCTGTAGCCCATATTCTGTATATTCTGTGATATAGTTTACATTTTAGGCATTCTGCTAGAGCTCTAATGAAGAAAAATATGAAGGCTAGGTCTATATTTAAAAGGCTTGCTCACATACTTATGTAGGCTAGGAATACTAAAAATAAAATGGCATCTAACTGCTGTCCTGGCAGAACCTAGTGTAGATGCAGTTATACCACCAAACTGTTTATTTTTGTTCAGAAGCAAGTGCGGCGTTTGCTGCTCTGAACTGTGCCGGTAGTAGGAGAGCTGGCTCTCTGCAGACGTGTTCTAGCTCAGACAAGAAAGGCAGAGGCACATGCTCGAATCTATCACAATTAGAGCCAGCTCTTCAGTATGATTGACAGCAGCTGGACTATATCCCAGCCTCCTGTGCTTTCTGGGGAGGGGGGCTAGGGAAAGATCTCAAATTCTGAGTGAGATGTGGGAATAAAGTGTTCCAAGATGGTTTTTTTTTCTTTATCTACCAAGAGGAGCATGTAGATTAGCAGAATTCTTAGTGGGCTCTGAACTGATCTTAATCTACACCCTCAATACTGCTGGTAGCTTATAAACTTTTTATGCACATTGTGTTTAAGAACTATGACCATGAACTTTTACATAATCTTCATCACTAAACTTCTCACATCTGTCACATTTCCATATTCTAGATCTCAGTTCACCCTGGTTTATATTTTAATTATTTTTGGTTTTTAAAGCAATCTTGTTCTCTTCATATAGTCTAGTTCAGGGTTATGTGAACATGGACGTGCCAGCCAATTACCATGGGATAGCCAACTTCAGTGTGTCGGTGTGGTAACTGCCCCTTGCAGCAAACACAGGCTGATTCAAGTCAGTATGAATTTCTTCCATTTTGGACATAGCAAACCAGCCTTACCTCCTATTTTATGGGGTTTGAAAGAGCACTAGAGCAGCCACTGGCTGCAGGTGTGCCCATGGGTGGTAACTCATAAATCAGCAGTAACCTGTTTGTCTGTTGAAACCTTGTATGCAGAACTAGTAGAGATGGTCTTTTAAGTGTTGAAGGAAATGTGTGACAGTATGTACTTATTTACTGAACACTTAAACCCAAATAAATATTTTAAAGGCTTGTTTAAAGGAGACTTAAATACATCCTTTGTTGTGAGCCACGTAGGTTAAATGTAAACTAAGAAACCAACAGAGTGCTTTTCTCTCCTATTTCCTGCCACTACACTTCCAAGTCTCACAAATCTCAGGAAGAATGCTTTTTCACTGGTTTATTTTTACGTCTTTCTCTCAGTTTGAAGTGCAGGGTTCCTAATCTAGTCCAAGTTTCATTTTCTTTTATTTTCTTTTATGTTTAATATTTTTGTTACAAAATTGTATTTACGTTAATTTTTCTTTCTATAAATAATAGCTAGTTAAAGCCTTATGTTTGGAAAACAAATAAATCAAAGCACTATTCCTAAATTTCAGGGTAGCATTTATAAAAATCTGCTTCACTTTTCTTGCAGTGTAATGTGATAGACTTATTCTTAGGCATGCTATTCTTGGCCACCTAGCCATTTATGCTCTCTCTATCTAACTGTATTAAAATCTGAATACGCTTGCAGAATGTTTCATTTAAGTTATATCCAGCTCAGACGAGAGTATCTAAAGATTGTGCGATTTTATAGGTACCCCAGGTTCTTACCTGTGTGCACTATGTGCATCCTAAAGCAAAGGGTGGGCATTAAAAATGCATGTGTGTTGTATTTGCATTCTCTCAGTGTCCTGTCAGCATGCCTCTGGTTCCTAGAAGGACTTTTGCCTTTGATTCTGCCAAAGGCATCCACACTTCACGTGATTTATTTTCAGTTCATCTTTTTGGGAACACACATACTCACAGCTGGGTCATTGATAAAAATCTCACCAACATTAGGTCTTTCAGTGCTTTCATTTGAATGATCGTTTGAATGAGGTTGTAAGCCTGTACAAAATTCAAGGCATTTTAATTTTAAAATGTCCAATCACATAGCAGTATGCTGAACATGTTAGGTAACAATTATTTTAAACTTCCATATATACAGTGAAAATAGTAAGGCCTCTTTCAGTTTCTCAGCATCTTCACATGAGCTTCCCTAAAATATGAAGAGGTGGGTCGAACTGGCAGTTGAGGAGGAAAGATTAGTCAGAAGGTAACTGCCAACTTACAGCCCTTAATTTTGTATCTTCTTTGCTGCTGGAGTGTAGCCAAAAAACTGCTTGGGTCATCAGACATAACAGCTAGCTACTTAAGTAAGTTCTAATGTCTGCACAGAAAGAAGAAAGCTACCCACTCATGAGATTTTTCTGATCGTATCACAGATGGGAGCACTGCAGACCTGCCATCAGGAGGTTCAGTGCGTAGTGGTACTCTTGTTCACTGAATTTTTGGCCCGGCTGGGAAATACCAGGGGATGATAGGAGAGATATATGAAGAGATCAAGTTCAACAGAAAACATGGAATTTCATCTTCACTTCTTGAAAAGTTCTGTGCCTGACAGAAAGCAGAGTTTCTTTCTTTGCTAATGGACTATTTTACTGTAATTTTCACTGTAGAAATATTTACCCATGAAACATTTTTTTTTCCAAATGCAAGGTTCCAGTGGGGATGGATCCCACTGTTCTTGCTTTGGCCATTGAAAAGAACCCATGCTTTTAGCCTTGGGGGTATTTTCAGATTGTCTGCAGTCATGAGGTGAGCCTGCCCCATTGATCAGGCAGGTTTGGGGCTGTGAAGAATCTCTCTTTGTGAAGTGCCATACCTAGACCAATACCTAGGGAAATAGTATTTATATACTGTTTTTATGTAGTATTTAAATACAAATAGTATTTAGGGACTGAAAGGTGTCCCCCATGCAGCTGGCATTTAAAGCCATCAGTAATTTCCTGAAGATAGGATGAGCCCTATAGCCTGTTCCTACACATCTTCTTAACTACCATACTCGCACCTCCCAGAACAGCCTAACTGAAGAGTGGTTGTGCAAAATCAGGTAAATTATCAGTGCTTTTCAGTGCATCACTATGAGGATAATGGTGCACAGAGAGAGAGTGGGTGAGTTGAGGAGGATGCAACCTGGCTGACAAAATCATTTACTCCTTCCAAGCATCGCTCTGGCACCAGCAATGTCACATGATGAAGTAGATCACAAGGGTCTGAAGTGTAAAAAGGGAGGGGTTTTTCTCCCTGCTCTCTGAGTCACAATTTTCTCCTCTACTGGCACTGGTACTGCTAGCTTTCTTGAGCCTTCAAAATCCAAGGAAGTGAATTAAAAGAAGCCCTGGGGGGTGATGGAACAAGGGAAGAGATAGAATGGACTTCTCAGAGATGCGAAGAGACAGATTTGACCTGGGGAATTGCTAGCTGACGGAATGCAGGGGTTAGGAAACTGTGATGAAGTTATTCATTCTGTGTTTTGTCTCTTTATATTTTCTGCTAAATTTGTTTTCTAATGAGTTAAGCAGCTTTGCTGCTAAATAATAGGGGAGATACATCTGTATATATCTAGAAGCAGCCAGGGTATGGAAGGGATCTTATGGTTCCTTTCAGTCAACAGCTGCTCGTTCCCTCTGTGGGAACAGCCCTGCCTTGAACATCTTTGTCTCCAGTTGGCTTCCCCTCTCAGAGGGGCACCCTGCAGAGATTTGCTTGTGCTATTGTGAGAATAAAGAGCAACAATTAGTGAGGTGCTCAAAGAACTGTGGTAAAAAAGGCTGAGTGTATCTGGGCAGAGAATTTGATAAGAGAAGATTTTCTAAAAGTGGAGGAAAAAATTCACAAATTTGTGTAGCCTTTTGCCAGCCTTGTTTTCCTTATGTGGTCTTGAGAATCGATAATGTGTCAGCACCCTGGTGTAAAGCTTTTGCTACAGGTCGTAGCATGTGTCTGAAATATCATAGAATTAGATATATCCTTTTTCTGTTAGCTTCTCCGATATTGTATTGGCCTCCTCTGCTTTCTTTTTATATTAAATCAGTGTGGAAAGTACAGAAATACAGCAGGGGCATGCCAATTCCACGAGGACTTGCAGGCATTGTTAGAAAGAAGTACTGCCAAAAATTAGTATCTGCCTTCTCTCTTCTCTTGGATTCAGCCTTTATTTCCATTCACTCGTGTATTTGTTTTCACTCATTACCAAAGAGACTAAAGGTTGAACTAGGATAAGTTTCCTATGAAAAATAAAATCCCAGAGATTCTATCAAATTTCTAAGGAAGTCTTTAGCCACATAGGTAATTTTCAATGTAATTTGAAGGGTTTACCTGAAGTACTGAAATTTTCAATAGTTGGTCATAAAATGGACATACTTCTTCTAATCATGTTAAATATTTGAGTTGCCCTGAAGTGCTCCCTACAGGTGCTATATTTCTGTTCATTGTACATATGTTTTGGGGAACTCTTACTCCATGGCTCTTTTTTCACTCATCAGAAGTTACCACATCTTTAGAGTGGTAACTTTAGGTAACTGAGTCATGAGAGATGCACCAGATCTTTTTTTTTTCTTGACCATTCACGTTTTTTCAGTTGCATTGCAAATTAGCAGGACTCTGATTAGGTGAGCTTTTCATCTGTCCACACTTTCCACGTCTGTGATCTGTGCCTGTACATTTCTGTGTGAGCAGGGCCAAGGGCACGGTAGCTCAACTGCTGCCCTGGTAGTGCTGATGTGGTGCAGAGTCTGACATGGTAGAGGAGCACTTAAGAAACCAAGTGCTTCCCTTGTTTTTCTACAGGTGCAGCAAGTTCTAAAGAGCAACCTGTTTAGCCTTGTGCTCCCATCAAGGACACAATGTTGTGTTATTTTGCAAAGAAAAAGGTTTGTTCATACCCTTTGGGTTTTGTTTGTCTGAGGGTGTTAGAACCTAACAACTCTAGGCCTGATTTGGAGTTGTAGCCCAGCGTGCTCACTGAAATCCATCAAATAATCTCGTTAAATAGGTGGATGTCGTTGATAGAAACAGCGTCATCATGTGAAAATAATTGCCTTTAAAAATAAGCATCTTCATTTAGCCTGAGAATAGAATCTTTGCTGTTTTCTACTCATGCTGATTTTTTTATGTGACGCATAGAGCAAATCATAGTATTTTCGAACTTTTATAAACTACTTGTGTACTGATAACGTTTGGCCTGTTTTTGTGCTGCTCTGTTGCATCTAACTTCCCCTTCACTTTAAAAAACAAATCAGAGCTCTCACTATAAAGTGACAATGCAGAGAAAGGGCTTGCTGCAGTTGAATAACAAATATACGAATATCCCCTCCTTGTCTTATTTTCATTTACTCAAATATATGTGTTTTAAGTGCAAATGAAGGAGGAAAACAATGGATGGTTAGAGATTGTTAAATTATTTACTGGAGAGTAAATTCCCTGAAAAAAGAAGAGAGACGAGAAGGAGAATTGCAGGTCAGCAGTGTCAAGACATTCTGCATTGCTTGTCTTTATCATCATGCAGAATCTTTTTATTAAGGCAGCGCAGGAAGAATAGATTTATGGACTGAAGGTACAATGTTTCATATGTCCATATCCATCTAGATTGACAGTTCCTACCAACATGAATTTCCCAGGAGAGACAGTGTTACTGGTGTCAGTGGATGGCATCATTTACTTCAGTGTTCCATTATTAAACTGATAACAAGATAATTCCTCTGCTTCTCAGAGACATGACAGGTTTTACAATTGTTAACTTTCTTATTGAATGGGATTTGATGTTCTAGGTAGTTTTTAATAAGAAGCTTATTTTTATTTCAGTTCTGCAACAAATCAAAATTTACAAGAATGTACAGAAAAAGAGAAACCAGGCTGAATGTACAAGGCATCAAAATCAGGCTGGTTTCCAGAGTTTATTTTTACAGCAGCAAATGTTTGTGCTGCTGTTGTTTTCAGTGCTGCACATTTGAGCGTATTTGTGCAGTACAGAATGTTTGCTGCGCTTGTACTCGTCTTGTACAGTGGGTGTTTAAAGTGTTCTGTACATTGGTAATTCTGGCTCTATTTTTTTTGAGGGCGACTGTTTCATCAGCCAGTGGCCATTTTGAAAAGCAGAGGGCGGCCACAGGTGACCCTGAATAGCACGAAGCGTCCAGGAACCTTTCTGCTGGCACGGTGTGGCACAGCTGGGAGTTGTCCTGAACCTGGTGCTGTGCAAGAGACAGGGTTAGAGAGGGAGGCTCTTGATGTGAGTCTCGAGAAGATAGAACATCTGTACCAACCCCAAAATCCCACAATGCTGTTGTTATTCCCTCACTGCTCTTTGCTGTTGCGACTGCATCTTAAGAGCTGTTGTGAGGGCAGTCTGGCCTGTGGCCTGTATGTTTGACTTACATGTGTGAAGAACTATGAGAAGTCCATCTGCAGCAGGTGTTTTTTTCCATGTAGATATTTACAAGGTTATTTATTGTGTCATTGAAATAGCAGAGGAGTGCCCTATAAACCATTCTTTGTTAATTTCTCACCAAGCACCTGGCAGACCATGTGCTCTTATAGCTGCACTTGTGCAGGACCTTCAGGGGAGGTTCTGAGTGCGTCAGCCTCTTCTGGTGTGAGGGTGAGAGATGGTGTGGGTCACAACTGAGTGTATGTACCCCTCATTCTGACACATGGGGGATTTTAATACGGTGAAATAGTGATTCAGCTGCCAAGAAGTTCTCCTCTCCTCGTGTGTTTCTGTAGATGTAGGTACCTTTTCCACTGGTGAATGGTGAACTGAACATCTTATTTTTGCCATTGTTCTAGAAAGATTATATCTTCACTGCCAAGCTCCTTCTTACTAAATGCTCCCTGAGGAATTTTGATTTAAAATGTTTGAATTTGTTCAGACTAAGCAGGTCATGTGGTAAGGCTATACTGTGTTGTTTTAGGAGAAAAAACATGTCTTGAAAGGGAGATTGAGGTCTTTCCGTCTGACCCAAACACAAATACCTTTTGAAGTTTAGTTTGAGCAACAATAATTTTTTGGGTATTGAAGTCTGGTTCTTAATAAAGTCTTCAATCTCTGCACCCCCTCTTTACACACCAATTATCCTATTCCTTATCTCTGCTTCCCAAACAAGTAGCTGTTAAAAAACCCAGTCCTTCAGCCTTCTTGGAAGCTCCTCTTGATTTTACAGCTTTCAGGGGAGCTGTCTTTTAAACATGATGCTTACGATCTCTTTCTATTTTTGCAAGGACAGTGCATATAAAAAATAAAATACTGTGGATTTTTGTCAGTGTTTGAGAAATTAAAGAAAGGGTGCATGTTGTGGCCAGCAGCAGAGTCTAAACAGAGCATATATGGACATGATGCAGAACTGCCCTCAAGTCTGGTGCAGTTAAGAGAAGAGGGAGGCAGGGAAGAGAAAGCAGAAACTATGTGGTAGCTGGATTTCCTGAAGTGCAGGGAGATTATGCACAGGCCTGGAAGAGTAAGTTAGGAACAGATATAGGCTCTGGCCTGTGTGAGATGACCAAAATAAATACGGTTATCACAGGCATGAGGGTAGAGGATTGTGATTTCACTCTGTATGTTGAGAATTTTTCTTATATTTGTGGGAATTGACAGTGTTCACATTTAAATCCAGACCCCTGAGACTTTTTTTTTCAGACCATTTGGGTCTACTGAAACTCCTTTACTCCCTGCAGAGCAGTGCAGGACAAATGGTAATTGTCAACATAGAGTTTTACTGCTCTCTGGCTTTAAATAGATGTGACCCAAACTAGGCACAGTTGTTGTTTTTTTCTCCTTCCTTTTGTTTTGCAGCCTCTTGCAGTGAATTCCATGTGCTAGGAAAGAAAGATCACTTGAAAACATACACAGTGGCAAACCTCATCCTTTTTATTTCTTTTAATGCTATTGCATTCATGAGACATCCACATAGAGATAATGGAAGAGAGAAAAAAAACATTCACAAGGGAAATAGATTCTACTTTAAGCTTCCAGGGGATTATTATAAACAGGGAGAAAAATATTTTAAGGATTATGAGAAGTACCTTGTCAGTGTTCTTTTAAGTAGAACAACTACTAATGCATTAGTCACAGAATTGTGTGAAATGTAGCTTTTTACTGCTTTAGCTACAGTATATTCATCTTATAATGGTGTCCTAACTGGCACATTACATACCCTTCCTCTTCCACCTCCCTTCCCTCCAACAAAAAACAAGTTTTATTGTGGACCTTTTTGTTCCATGAATGATCAGGAAAATTCTGAACACAGAACAGTGTGTGGTGTTGCAAACATGCATTTGTCCCTTTGTAGGCATTTGGAGAAATTGTCCCTCACCTTGTGTGGTGTCGGGGCGAAAAGCCCTTGTCTGGTGACATCTGTCACAGCGATCGTCAGGGAGGGACAGAGCCCGCAGGGCTGCTGCGCTCCCCGGTGCAGGGCGGGGCAGCAGCATCCCCCACAACAGGCAAAGCAGCAGTTTGGGTGGAGGAGAAGAGGGAACAGCAAATACCAGCTATGATTTTGATCTGGAATAAGGAATGGGCCAGGGGCCCCACTGTGCTTCAATCATGCACGGTTTGCAGGCAGCCCACACTCCAGCTATGACAAAGCTGCAATTTAGTCAACCTTCATTTACCACTTACTACACTTTAGCAGCAGCTTCATTGTAAGATCTGTCAGGAGTCTACTTCTGTAAGCTGGGAAGCGTGGTGCAGCCTCACGCTTGTAGCTCAAACCATCGTGATTAAGCTCGTGTCAGGTTGCCACTGAAAATTTCGGGAATCAAAAGGAAGGATGTGCTCTCCGCAGATGCTCCTAGGCTGGGCCATGTGCTGGACTTTGATTAGATACCAACTGTTTGGGGCTTTTTAAGTTGCAGGGGTGGCAGTGTGGTACATGGCATTGTAGGCACTGAAAAGATGAGTGAGAAGAGTCTAAGAAGCTGAAATGTGATACAGTTCTCCTTTATCACTTTCCAATAAAACGTCTGCATTTTATCACTTGTAATTCTTACTTTGTTCTTGCTATTCTCTTTTAGATTGTAGGAGATAATAGTCTATATTTCCTTTATAAATTCCCATGTGTGATTTTAGGAGTAGATCCGAACCTCAGGCATCACAGATAGTTCCCCTAAATGTTCACATGTGACAGTGATTATTTTTTTGTCATGGGCACTGATTTCACTCCAAATGAAAAGATTGTAAAGGTGTTTTGGGGAAGAGCAGTCACCCAAGGAAGGACAGTTTTGTTAACACAGAGTGCTGGGGGATATTTTTCCACCTAGGAAAAAAGTTTATTTTCAGTTTAAAAGAGAACACTGGGGAAAAAGAAAAAAAGAATAAAATCCCTACTGCTTTTAAATTTTCATTATTCCCTCTGAGATCATGGCTTTCCTGTGAACGGTCATGGCAGAAATGTAATTTTTTGTTTTCAGTTATTTTTGTTATTGTAAACCACTGCTTCTGTCAAAAAGTACGGGCTTAATTTTAAATATTAATCCTAAAACTAATCAATATTAAATAAACATGTTGTCTTAATTAACAGCTCTTTGAAACATCACAGATCATATTCCTCCTCTTTTGTACACTCCCAGCAGAATTTCCAAATTTCATTAGTAACACTTGATGTAACCTAACTCAACTACTTATGAATATAGTCAGCTACCCTTGTTGTCTTACAACTTTCTCCACTGAAAAATTTGGTTTGTTTTAAAGCTCAATTGTGCAGATTTCTGATGTACTTTGGATTGTGACTGCAACTGTGAAAATCCTTATCATGTTGTCAGTGTCTGAGCTGCTGGGTTGTTTTTTTGCTTTAGTTAGTTTATAAAAAGCATGAATTTGACAAGATACAGTTTCTAGATAAATTCCAGTTGCTTTAAATTTTTCTCATATATAATTTCTTCAACAGATATTTCACAATTTTTGCTTTTAAAAGTTAAAGTCTTTTAAAAGAGATTTCTGTTTATATCCAGAGCACTCAGTTTATCTTGAATATTCAAACAGGACACAGAACGGATTTTGTTTCATTAGCATTTTACCTATACAGCTATATAAGGTTTTTCCCAATTAAAAAAAAAATACGGTATAGGAGAGAGACTCTTTTTCCCTGTCAGAGGAGAATGAAAGCATGGGCAGTGATGACTGTGTGTGCTTAATGAAAAGTTTGGTCTTATCTTTTTGCCAGAGGTGAGCACAAATGGGCACCTGCAGGCAAGGCAGGCACTTCATCAAACACTTCCCTTCTCACCAGACTGCCACCCTGCAAACACCAGCCAGAAGGAAGGGTGGGTGGGTGGGCAGTCTGCAGGTATGTGGGTTGATTGTAGAGACTCGTCAGAGCAAAACAATGGAAATAATGATGATCATAAGTGGTATTGTCCTTTTAAATGAATAGAATGTAACCTCACCATGTCCAATTTTCTCCATACCTGCCTTACTTTTCAAAGTGTGTTTCCCTCCCTTCTGAAGATACTAAATATCTCCTCCTTCTTATGGAGATAATTTGGGAGTGCACAGTTTCAGCGATTGTGTGTGTTGGACAATTTTACTACACCATGCTTTTCAGTATTTGTTTAATGTGAATGAGTCATTAACACTCAGCATTATGGGAAAGTTCAAGAGAAGTGTTAAAATGAGGGGGTGACAGATTAAGCCCATCCTTGATATTAATGATGACAGTAAAACTTGTTTGGAAAAAACCAAAAATATTAAAATCAAATGTCGTGTTACCTGTCAATCAATTTCATGTGAAAGTTTAATGTAAGAGGGCCAAATAAATAAGAGCGTGGCCCGATGCTTCTCTGTTCTCCTCTGCTAGTGTTTTCTTTGAACACAGACTGAGCGGTAGACATCTATTAATTTCTATGATTTCTTTTCTGATTTAACCCTTTAGCTGCTGCAATATAGTTCTCTGTTGTTTTTTTCTTCCAAACATCAGTCTTCCAAGAAGTCCTTCATGCAGGAGTTCCTGGGCTGAATTCTCTGCCCATCTTACCTCAAATGTATCAACTTCAGAATTTCAACGTCTGATCTTTGGGTCTAAAATATTTTATTTTAGTCTTAAATAGAAATTAGCACTGTTGCTTGAACTGGGCATTGACCAGAGGAGCAGTTAACATCCATTTAACAGTAAATAGCACTGTATGCAACTAGTAAGTTGTGTGTCTAGGTGCTCCTCCACACCCCGAAGAATCCCATTAGACCTTATTTTACCTAATAAGTTACCGAAAACATGAACCTCAAAAAATATATTAGAGGGAGCAGCAACTAGAGGCAGAACTTGGACCTGAAAGGTGCTCAGTGCAATGAGAAGGAAAGGCAATTACTCAGAATAGCTCTTGGGGAACTGGGGCCAGTCAGTGAATAGGAAATAAAGTGTGCATTGTGGGATAACGAAAGCTGGAGGTTCCCTGGGCCACTCTCCCAGTCGTCCAGATTTTCCCCACGTCCTGTGAGTCTCCTCAGTTGGCTCTGGGACACAAAAGAGTTCTGCCTATCTGTCACTGTCCTAAAGTTGCATGGTATGAGACTCTAGGGTTCAGGGCTTGATGTATCCTGGATTCCTGAAGTCAGCTGGAGTCTTGTGTTCATACACTGCTACATTAGAGTGTAAACTCATGCACTGATGCCTCACCTTTCTCTCAACAGTCAAAATGCTTCTTTCATTTGTATTTATGGTAAATAATGACTTCGTTCCTCTGACCTCAGGAACAAGTATGTCTGACAGTTCCCTGATTGGCTCTGTGTGTAGGACAGACTTTGTTCTCACTGTGTCACACAACAAAGAGAGTGCACATGGATAGACCTTCTTTACAGACCAAGGATACAATCAATGAGTTTGTTCACTGTTTCTTGTCCCCAGTGAAGTCTGCAGCTGTGTTTCACTCAATAGCTCCTGGCAGACAGCTGGTAGTTCCCATATGCAGGCTGTGCAGTCCATGTCTAGAGTCACAGTAATGTACAGTATTACAAAATCTGCTAACAGGGCTTAAAATGATATATAATGCATGTATGCTCTTTCCAGGTTCTGATTGCCAGCATCATGTGCAGCTATAACAAGGAGGACTGGACTGAACTTTCAAAAATGGCTGAGGTAAAGGTTTCCTAAATGTGTTTCTGTGTATTTTTTTTAAATTCTCCATGAAAACAAGAGCTGCAGTAAGGAATTTCTTGAAAGAAATAGATTCAAAGTGAAAAATGAGAATTTACAACTTGTCCATTATCATTTGTTTATTCTGTGTTTTCATTAAAGTGATGGAAATGTAAATTTAAAGGAAATCTGTTCCATAAAAATGGTCCCTTGGATTTTTAAGCAGTACCTGGAAAGCCTTTAGTCTTTGAATCTACATACTTTTTATTTGCATTTTAAGCAAACTGTATATTATGACAGATGCCCTGATAAAATTTAATTCTGCCTTTGAGAGCCTAACTTGATCTTACCTTGCCTACAGGCACACTAGTTTGACAGCACCAGAAGAAATTTTGAATATAAAACTCTTGAATATTTAAAGTATAAAGGGCTCATTTAATGCTATTCTAGTTTTAATACAGACTTTCAAAAATGATATCTGAGAAAGTCAGCATATATAGTAGCAGTCAGCAGGCTTTCTATAATATAAATCCAATCTTACAGAAATGCAAACAGACTATGCACCTGAAATTTCTATTTAATTTGAGGGAAAAACTATTTAATAACATGTACCTGTGTCCTTAGGGAGTAGTATAAGACATACTTATCAGGACTGCACTAATTTCATTCAGACAGGTGTCTATATCTGAATGGAAAGCAAAGTTGTTATGTTTAAATTAAAGTGTGTTTTCTACATAAAGTATCTAGAGGAAGTTAAAAGCATAGTGTTAACAGATTTAAGCAAAGAAAAAATTAGCTTGTCATTGTTGCTAGCATTAACTCAGATTTAAATATTTAAATTTTAAATATGCTTTTATATATGTATGGGTTGAGGTGTGGATATCTTCAATTTGTGTTTTCATACGGGAGAGTGTTTGAACATCATGGTTTCTTTATTCAGTGTTCTAAGCCCTCCTGTGGTTATATGGAATGACACTTCTTGATTTTCCTTGAGCATTTGAAACCTATGAGGAAAAAAGTCACTTTGGGGACTTAGAGAAGTGAAATTAAACATTAGCAGTAGTTAGCTTGGTGATCTTCAACACTATCTCAATTTATACCTGTATTTACCTAATTGACCATGAAATCATATTTTGGAATCTATGCTTGACAGAAGCAGTACTACTTTTAAACTAAAATGAATGGCTTTATTGTGCCATTCGCTCCTGGTTTTTTAATCCAGTGATACTGCTGTCCAACTTTAAGATACATATTTCCAAGCCATGCTTGTATTTATGTTACTCCTTTAGAAAAAAAATGGTTCTTTAAATGCAGTCAATGATGTGTAACCTATGTGATACAACATTCTTCTGGGAAGTAGTTGGTGTTGTCTGCCCCGTGGAGAGCAGCAGTAGTTTGGGGCGCCCTGGAATGCGCAGCTGAAGAGCAGGGATGTTTAATCGCACGCATAGGATCCTACCTAGGAGGTAATAGATGTGGCTTTCATCAGAGCAGAAGCCCCAGAAGGTACCACAGTGTCTCAGCAGGAGGACGGCCTATTCATCCGAAAGGTCAGCTTGTCAGGGCGGCCGACAGCACCGGCAGCAGCGCGGCATGGCCGGGCTCGCCGGGCCGGCCGGGGCGGGGAGGGTTCCTGGGAGTGATGGATGGCTTCTCCCCTGCTCACGCACTTCGGGAGCTGCTGAACCATGGCCACACAGCAGGCAAAGTTACTCCAGTTCAATAAGCAAAAACAAAATGCAAATGCAAAACAAAACCCTAGTTAGAGCCGCTGGAAGGCAACAGGAGAGATGTTCGTGTCAGGCCGGAGCAGTTCAGCGGAAAGAAAGAGGAGCGTGTCTGTGCTGCCCTCGGACAGCTCGGCTCCTTCCCCTTTTAATTGTAACTAATTGAGGGCCATGAACAGAATTAGCATGAATAATGTGTTTGTATAGACTTGTTTTAAATTACTCCCTTGTTCTTCAGAAACAAATTTATTTAATGACAAAAGCTGTGGCACAGTACAGGCAGCTGCAGAAAAATTGGAGAGTAAATCCATTAAAGCCAAAAGGAAAACTTTACTACTGAGTTGCAGTTCTTCAGAGCACAGCAACACCTGTGTAACACTTACTGACAAACCTCTCTCTCAGTGTTGCTCTTAGGCCCTGTAACTACTTTTCATTTTTTAACATTTTCCAGAACCAACTCTTTATTCTGCTCCTATCTGTTTACTTTTTTTTCTTCACTCTGATTCCTTAATAATTTTTGGAAACCACATCAGTTTTTAAAGTTTTTGTCTCTAATGATCAACATACTTGTTTTTTAGGGTATCATAACCATAGCTTTTTCTCTTAAAAAAAGAAAAATAAATCAAATGTCTAAAGAAGTCTGTTTAACATGAACAGTAAGTGCTACAGGAAAGAGTACATTACTTAAAATTAATTTTGCAATTCTTTTTCTTTTACATGTTTCACAGGTTGCTGGTGCTGATGCGCTGGAGTTAAATTTATCATGTCCTCATGGTATGGGGGAGCGAGGCATGGGACTGGCCTGTGGGCAGGTAGGACTGTAACCACAATCTCTTTAATGTGTCTCCAGCTATCCTGCACTGTCACATTGATAGTTACACCTCAGGGGGGCAAGACACAAGCAGCAGGTTACCAGCTTGAGATTTTTAGGTTGAACATGTTGAAATATTTAGTGATGAAAGGAAAAAAAAAAAAAGAAACTGAGAATGTACAAAATGCTTAGTTTTGCTGAGAACAAAAATGCATTATGTATTTGACAAGGAATATGATGAAAACAAATAATTTCAGAAAAGCTCTTGGACAGAATTTGTTGATTTCCAGTTCAGTGCCCTGTAGATATCTTTTAAATCACAACCTAGTAACTACTGCATATATCAGTAATGATTTTGAAGGACATGTGAGATACACACATTTCATTTCACAGTTTTTAACATGTGAACCTAACTGTATTTCAGAATCAGAGACCATACATTCTGGTAGTACCAGATACAGTTAACATCTTCTCTTCTGAGAGCCTGTGTTCTGTAACACATAGATTTATTGGTTTATGCCATTTATATTGGAATTACCATGCCTGATGTCTCTGCCGTGTAGAAATCTGTTGCAGAGCTTATCAATACATCCCGTGGCTTCAGTTAGGAGAATGTGTGTTGTTTTGCCCATGAAATGAAAATATACATATACCAACCCTAATTCTCATACTAATACCCTTTTGAAGTTTGTAGATTTTTGCATGTTTTTGTCATGGTTTGAAATTTGTTTTGGCTGTGAAAAATGCCCAAATGTGGTGAATTGAAAGTCTCTGAAAAATCTTGGTTCACAGTCCACCAGGAGAGATTTCCTAGAGTTTGACTATAGAAGTTTCAGAATTATGAAGCGTTTTTGACTTCCCATCTTAATGCATTTTGGGGACAGGGGGAAGAAGAGGAGGAATGGGATGCAGAGTGGGAATCATGATTATATACCCAAAATTGAGATACTGTTATTTACTTGGCCCCTTGGTAGAGGGCTCATAAGCATCTAAATTCATCCTCACTTCCTCGGTTAAACACAAAACTTTTAAGAACTGAGGTGTGGTTGGGTAACTAAACCATTAATGTTCTAAAATCCAGCGGGCAATAGGAGCTGTAATCAGTGCAACACTTCAGATGGACACACTTCCAAGTACAGCTTTATCATAGCAATACTGTCAGGCACAGTGAACTGGGCTTTTTATTGTTTTCTGTGAACAAAATGGTGTCAATCTGGTCCATGCCATAGACTATTATTTTTAATGAAAGTAATCTGGATGGTTTTTATGGCCAGTGGTCGTTTACTGAGGTTATGATTAAAAATGGGAGGGAATCATAAAAGCTCTCCAGGATAACACTAGCACAACAGTAGTAGTTATTACTATTTTTTTTCTCTGAATTGCATTCAACAACAAATTGCTATTTTAGTCATCTTTATAAGTTTTTGAAGATATTCCCACCCTTCAGTCTGCAGAGTGTAACTCAGTAGTTAGGCTTGCCCCTGCCAGAGAAGGCAGAACACTGTGGAAGGTGCAGTCTGGTCAGGGAGAGCCCTGGAGGTTCCACACAGAAACTGAAACAGGCTCCTTTCAAGCATGGGGGTTTTTTATTTTTCTAAGTGTGTGTTATTTCCAGCTTTCAGTGGTTGGAATAATATATGCATGGGAAGTTGCTTAGATGTGTAGTCAGTAGGGAGCTGTCTGGCTACATGAGTTTTTACATATCTTTCAGCTATTGTAAAATCAGAGAAGCAAATGCAAAATCTGAGCACTCAGGGCTATCGTGTGGATTTGTGACTCTCCACGGAGGAGATCAGATCCATAAAGAAAGAAGATTACTTTATATATACATATATGTTTTTATAATAATAAAATTTCTGTCTTCCCCATACAATATGGATATTCTTTGGAATGTTTAATGTGTACTACTCTTGCTTAAACATTTTCTTGTGTTTTCTTAACTGTCTTATCAAAATGAGAGCTCAGAAATGGATCAATGAATAAAACAAGCCATGTTTAGAGAGCCAGATCCTGATGGTCTTCCTCAGAGGTGGCTCAAATTAAATCACAATGTTTTTAAATGTAGATTACTGAAGCAAAGGGTGGGGATAAACTGGATTAAGTAATGATATGTGCAACAAGATTTATCAGTAGCCCTTCAGGGGGCTTCCATTTACAGTGGCCCCTGGAGGCCCCATCAGAAGATCCAAAAGTGCTAGATAGTATTTTGGTATTTTAGTATTAATTATTTTTTCCCCCCAGCACTGAAGTCAAATAGGTCATACGTGGGTGCTGTGGGGGAGACAGGGCTCAGATATGCTCTGGAAAAAAAGCTCCACTCGATATCTGGAACTCAGGGCATGAGGCTTTGAGAGGCAGAGCAGCTTTGCTGGCTGTACAGTGAAGCAGGTTTTCTTAAATCTTTTTGATAACATAATCCATGTCTTCATAGGAAATTTTTTCAAGGATTAGGTCTCTTTCATGCCTAAGCACATTAAATCCTCAGGAAACTGCAGAAATTGCTGAGATGAAAAATAATGGCAGAAAAATGTGTATTTTTACTATTTATAATGTCTAACATGTTCTGCCTTTTTGTTGTTGTTCAAAAAAAAAAAAGGGAAAGGAAAGGTTAATTACACTGTCTACTTTTTCTTCTCATTCCAATTCCTATGGTGTGCCTACAGGGTAAGTGTAGAAATCTGGGAACATCAGATTTGTTTTTCTCTATCCTATTTTGTTATCTAGTCTCAAACGCTTTCACTGTTTTGTATCAACTGCAAATTAGAAAAGGTCCTGGTGTATCCAAATTATATATATATAAATTGGTACTAAGTATGGCTGTTTGTTTTGTACTGAATTACAGTTCTCAGCTTTTATTTGATTTTAATTCCAAGTCATTAGTGCAGACACTCTGGCGCCCAAACAGCATAGCTAGCCAGAGGGTAATATTAAGAGGCGTCTGTATTGCTGCCAATAAGTTACTTAAAGCTGGTTCTGTATAAAATGTCAGTTATATTTACTAATGCTGATTAATGATAATAAAGTTAGGGTTTGTATTCTTTCATAACAATCTGCAACTTTATAAAAGTGGATATCATTAAAAATTGTAATAGAATTTGTCGTTGTTTACCAGCACTAATGCACAGATTTTCTTTGAATTAGGTAAGTTATGTGTACAAAACATTTAATATTAAACATAAAGACGACATGGTGAACAGCAGATTGTTAAAAAATTACAGTATCCCTTTCCCACTATACTTCATTGCTGTACTAACTGTACTAATTTTAGCATAAAATTCTGTAAATAATAAGTGAAGCTTGTGAGATGGTAGCACTCACATTTCAATGTCTAACATGTGGTGCTGTATTTGTGGTGCACTTTTTGTCCTTCACTGGAAACCATGCAAAGATGTTAAATTGTTTCTGTCTTACTTATCCTTCTAAAAAGTGGCATTGAATTCATTCAGAATTATTAATGTCATGTGAAATCAACAAATTTAAGTGTTTGCCTTTTTGGTTTGGTCTAAAGGTCAACAAGTCTCTCCAGCTGTTCTGCCAAGAATGAATAAATAGTTAAATTGAGGCGGTAATCTGGGTTTACTTTGCATTCCTGCTACGATGAAACCCCAGGTCTAAGAGCTTTGATGTGCATCTCCCTAGAAACATTAGAATAAGATCGATTAGGACAAATGATACCCAAAGTCTTCTAAAATACCAGTGAGTCTCCTTGGCCTAGTGGGCAGTGAAAAACAACAGAAGGAAGAAAAGAGCAGCCTACAACTACCTGAGAGGATGTGACAAAGGTGCTGCAAGAGCAGCTGCAAGGAGGGGAAGATTATTCTCTCTCATGTCAGATGATACAGCAAGGGGCAAATTGCAGGCTGAATGTTTCAAATTGCACATTAGGAAAAGAATTCCCCCATAAGGTGCTGCAGATCAGGAACATGGTGTCTGGGGGGGCTGTGTACTCTGCATCGCTGGAGTTTTTAGGGCTCAGGCAGGCAAAGCTATGGCAAACCTCACTGGTGTTGGTGGTTGTTGCACTCCGAGTGGGAGCTTCCAGTACCTGCCCTCCGAGTCCATTCACACAACCATTTCTGTGGCTTCACCCTGTTCAGTTCCTAACCAAAGGCACTGCATTCTTTGTACCAGGGGTAGGAAATGAGTACTGGATAAAAGGAAGCACAAAGACTTGGGTGTTCACGTGGAGTGAGATAATCAGTATGAACAAAGAGATCTCAAGTCAAAAGCAACAAATCCCGTGTTCAGAGATCTCAGCCTAAGTGCAAGAACATTCTTCATGCTATAAGCAAATATTGTAAAAGTTAATGACATCCTGGCATATAACTATTTCTCATTAATTAGTCATACCTTCTAACCTCCAAAATATAAAAAAATCTTTGCCTATCTCAGCATTTAAGCTCTAGGTTTGGGGAATTGTTTGATTTTTTTAGTTTATATTAAAGAAGGAATGTATATGTCCCTTGTGAACACTGAAATCCAGATCCTGGTGGTTTAACTATTCAGATTATATGTAAAATGAACTTGCTTTGTGGTTCTTTTCTTACCTTTATTTTCATTTTACTTCAGCTGTACTTGCTGCAGCCTCTGCTGCTGGCTGTGCTTATGTTTATTGTCTGCAATTAGGAGGCAAGTTTCATAAAAGCCTACATTGCCTCATTCAGAAGACGACAAATCTGTCAAAAACAAAAAGAAAAAAACCCCAAAGCCCCGGTTACTCTGCAAAGATGAGAGCTGACTGCATGGCACAATTAGATTTGCTCTGCTGTACCTTGGAAATAGGAAAGATGAGGCTGCTTTTTAATTGAGGTGCGCAGCATAGCATGCTAATTCGCTGTTGCTCTGCCAGCAAGGAGCTTGAAGTATTTTAAATAAATGATGCCCCAAACAGAATTTGATTATATCTGTGTTCATGTGACATTCTACTATCAGCCTACAATAATATGCTGGTTAAGTATAATTCATTGAGTCCTGCAGGCAGTATTAGTTCTCGCTCTTCTCCTCTGTATCAGTTATTGCAACAAATTAATGCAAAGTACAGCAGAGTGGTGCTACACTGGGCTGTAGCAGCAGTGTGAACATTGTCACCCAAAATCCGGTATAAACCAGTGTAGTGAGGTTCATGTTGGTTTCAGGATTTGTGTGTCTTGCTCTTGTGCACGGGCCGCTTTCATCCATTCTGGCTGGTTCTTAAGAATGTAAGCCCTAGCTGATCTCGGTGTCTTTGTGTCTGCCACTGGCCTCTGTTGCTTTGGGGCATGTCTTGACCGAAAGACCTCTTTCAGTCGTGTTTTTCAGAGTCCAGACTGTTTCAGAGGCACTGTAAGTTCCATAAAACTGGGTGGCTGGAGGGAGGAGGGGCACTGCCTGCTGCCCAAGCAAATGGCTATGAAGAGGAGCCTTGATAGTTCAACTGAGGGAAAAGCTCAGCAGAGGCAAGAAATTCAGTACCTCAGAAACAAGGATTCCAGTGATGCTGTTACTCTGTGTGTGCAGAGCTGTGCTGTGCTGGGCATTGTTTTGCTGGGAGGCAATCTGGGATGTGCAGGAAGAAGGGATGCTGCTGATTGCCTCCTTCAATTCCTGCAAATGCAGACCTAAGCACACTCTTTCACAGGTCAGGAGATGTGTTTTGTGGGCTTATATTCATGGTGGTCCTTTATGATAATTCGGTTTTGTTGTTTAACCTCTTTCGATTCCCTTTCTCATCTTCTCTGTTGTCGGATGTCTATTTCTTTTCTTTTTCTATTCCTTCCTTCTTCAAAACTCTACTCATAAACTAAACCCTGTGCTGAGTTGCTTTCAAAATAAAAATTGACTTATGAGCTATTTCACTTGAAACCTGAGCGGGAAAAGCTTGCTGGCTTTTTGGTCACTCCTGGGTGACATCACTTACCTTCCTCCATTCACCTTCCTCCAGTACCTGAGAAATCACTTCCTTTTCTGTTACCATTGCAGGATTCAGGTGTGGTTAAATGTTGTGATTTAAATGGATTTCTTGCATGTGTCCTTTATGTCCTCATATATTCTGTCTTTTGTAACATGTAAAAGGAGACAATACTTAATAATGAGGTACGACAGTTAATTGGTGTTTTTTTCTAAAGAATTCTGCTTTTCATACACTCAAGGAGAAATGAATTGAAATGCAAAGTTTAATAAATTCATCATCAGAACACTGTTCTGTAATTTTATATTGTGGTTTGACAACATTTAATCCACTGTTATTGCTTTGAAGGATTTCTAATTGAATTACTCAAAAGACAAAATGGAAAATAAAAAGGGATTATAAATACGGCAATAATGTTAACAGCACTTCCAACTTGCTGAAACTTTTTAATGACATGCTATGGTTGTTAATAAGGTTTTAAATACTGTTTATGTGTGGTGACTTATATTTATGTAAGGAAAGCATTCTCTACGGAATGTGTTTTCTTAGCAAATGTAAAAGTGATTCTGTTTCCTTGAAAATCGTGAAAAGACATGAAAGCAATTTGGGTTTACACTTATTTTCAATCTTACTATGATGGAAGCATTTCTGCTGAAATTCACATTTTGGGTGACAGATGTCACAGAGAAGGTTGGTTTGGTCACAATATCAGTGACCTGGCACTGTTTGGCTGTTTTAGTGACACTTCAAGGTTTTGGCTGTTTTAATGACACTTCAGTAGCCTAACAGCAATGAAGGATATAGTGAGTACTTCCCATAAATGAAGAAACCCTTTTTAGTTTTTTTTTTAAACCAAATGGCAACCTGTACTTGTTCTTGAAATTGTGTTTTAATGCCCTGAGAAGTTTTCAGAAAAGGGAAATGTAGAAAACCTGAGAAAATGTCCAGGCCCTTTGGATTGCCTTTGGATATGTGGTTGTACCATAAGGCATTGCAGTTTTTTGTAACCATGATATCTGGTAAACAGGATTTACTGGAAATGAAATAATCACCAACAAGCAACCATTCAGGTAAAATATAATATTTTAAGATTGTTTATCTTGATGCACATTAATAATTTTTTCTTTCTATGGTTTCAGTTTTATGCCAGTGTTTGATAAAATTAATTAGCAGTGTATTAACTAGTCGCTTCACTGCCTACATGAGAGTTTTCAGGACTAGGTTCATATTTCTGTAAGTTTTGCCTCAGCTCCTTAGTTTGCCTCAAACTAAGTAGACTTAGTTTGTTGGGAAGCTTTCTCTTTACAGTAGGCCAAATCTGAATACATGCCTATTTGATGACCATTTTAAAATTAAGTGGCAAGTTCTTCTTGGAGCAGGCTTTAAATTCCCTATTTTCATGTTTCAAAGGTTTATGCTTTCCTCAATTATTTAGTATTTTCTGCCTTATTATAATAGGAAAGGACAGAGCTTGTCCACCTGACCACAAGAGAAAGCTATTTGCAGCTGCAGCATTCACATATTCGAGTTCTGTGCTTCCCTTTAGAATATTTCATGTATGACGTAAACATAATCAAACCTTTCTGCCTTCTAGCAGGTGACCTCTGCATGAACTAAAGAGCTGAAATATTATTTAATCATGCTGCATACCACTTTTTACAGTGCTATGAGAAACATTAGTTTGGTTGGCTAGAAACAACCAAGATAAAATACTTTGTTCTGTCAGGGGTAAAAAGGCATTTTTATTAGTGAACACTTTACATATACCAGCGCTGTTGATAATTAAATCCTTCCAGTCAGTGTGTCCAAGAAGTTTACTAAAGGTAGATGTGCAGTTTCCTTTTTTTCGCTTGGACTGTTTAAGCCCTGTTAGTATTGGGACAAATAATTTGTTAATTTGAACTGCCAATCTGTGCATCAATCTTTCAGGCCAACTATTATTAACCTTTGTTCTGACAATCAAAGAAAATCATCTGATTTAAATGGCTTTAATATTGCTTTAAAATCAATAGCTATAAATACTCATTGCTAAAGTTTTAACAGACCTATCACAATGAAACAAAAGAAGGTTTTTCCCTATTGTGTTAAGTAACTATGAACATATAAGAAGCCTTATACGTAATTTTAAAAGTAGAAAGTTTTCTAACAGGGATACTTCTTTTGGTTGCTTAGATTAACATTTTTGAATTAAAAAGAAGTGAAACAAACCCCAAACATTCAGAATAAGGAAAAACATTATGGCGCAACCACCTGCACAGAGAGAGGAATCAGTTTTCAGAAAAAATTCAGATGTTTTCCTCTTTGTGCTGAGGAGAAAACAAAAAGCTTTTCTATGATCTGAAAAGGGAGTAATTACAAAGCTGACTAAAGGCAGCCACCAACCTTTCAAGTCTCAGTTGTGCTTGATCTTGACATCTCTCTAACTGTTGTTCTTACTCCCAACACAAATATATGGTTTGTACTTTTCTGTGCTGTCAATCAGAAATCTCCAGCTCATTTTTGACCTTGTCTGCACAGGGGTTTTCAGTCACGAGGTGCGGCATTATCACAGAAGGGATGTAGGAGTGTCGTGCTGCTAATAAGATGTCCAAAGAGGATCTCCCACACAGCACTTTGATAAATGCATTCTTGAGTTTGGATGCTGACCTATGTTAAAATTGGCAGCTTTTAGATTAGCTATGTTAAAACCTGGAGTGGGTTCTTTTTGTTTGGCTTATTTTTGTCTGTTTTTTGACATACATTAAGCATCGTTCATTTGTGCAGCTCCAGTAGAGTACTACAGTAAAGAAACACTGTAACAAGTTATTGTTCCCATTTTTTTTAATAAGTTGAGGTGATGAAAGGTTATTTGTCTTGTGCTTTTAACATCTTTCAAAGGTTCTAATTAAAGAGCTGACGTAGGGAGAAATAGTTATTGTGATACTAGTTAAGGAGAGTAAGAAAGAAAAAGGAGAAAGGGATCTACTAAAATTGAAAACTTTTCTTAAATTCTGATTCTGTAGAAACCCTTTATGTGTCTTTTAAGGTTTATTTTTTAAAATGCTTTTAAATTTAAAGGGGTTTTCTTTATGTGCACCAATTTGTTCTTTCAGTTTTTCAAAATAGTCTGAGAAGAGCCTGTGACTGCTTTGAGAAGTAGGAGCCCCAGTCCCTTGCTGGCTTTTCTCAATGCCCACTGTTATCTCTCTCAGTATAGACAGGGTCTCAGAGTTTTGACTTCTCAGTTCAGCCATGACCAAAACCCAGACCTAATCCAGAGTGACTTGATTTTGCCCAGTGGCACATTGGTATCTCTGGAAGAAAAGGAGAATCTCAATTAGGCTCCCCCAAGTGGAACTTGCAGTGACAGATCTGAAGGAACAGCTGATCAGATTTTGACACCTTGCTTGCAGCTTTACTTTAAATTAATAAAGTCCAAGCATCTAGGAACGGAGCTAGGTGGCAGGAGTTTTTTAGTTCTTATAATTTACCACAGGAAAAAATAAGTTCAATCAGGTCTCTCAGTTCTTGCTTAGATTTCGACTTTGGCAAAAACATCTATGAACTGGGAGTCATTACTCTCTGTAAGTTTTGTGGTTTTTTAAAATTAAATATAAAGATAAAAATATACTGTTTACATGGTCACTAAATGGTAACGTTTTTTGCCTAGTTGAAAAGACTATAATCAAAAGAATGAATGTAGTCTTCAAAAACTAATGGGAATTTTCCGAGCTGTACTTCTACATCTAATATGCAGTATTTTGTAAGCAAAAATGTTCTTGTTTCACTAGTAGGACATGCTTAGTTATATAAGCCATATGATATCTTTCCAGTTTAAAAATACTACAGTTTTTGTTCAAATTATAAAGAGAACATTTTGCTATGTAGAAACAACATAAATGTCTTCATTAACTCAGTAGACTTGTTTCAAAAGACTTTTTTAAAGAAAGGAGCATTTTACAGTGTGTAAGAGAGTAGAAAATAAGCATGTCCTTGAATTAAATCAGTGAACAATAGTCACAGTGCATATTGTTGCTATGGTAGTTTAGTTAAATGGTAACTATGTGGAATTTGCTTAATTTTTCTCATCTGAATCTCTGATCTTTTAGAAAAGCTTCCAAAAACCCCACCTCTACAACCTCCCTTCATATTGAAAAGACCTCTTGTTTCAAAGTAAAAATTAATAAAAGCTGAAGGCTCAAATGGGATGAAACATTTTTATTCTTCTAGAACAAAATATTAAATTATTCGTGTTTGGATGTTTTGAATTTTTATCCTGCATGGGATTTTCCTGTACCATTTTATTGAAGATATTTAATGAGATTTTGAATTTTAGGGGTTTGGGTTTTTGGGGTTTTTTGGCTAAACTAGTACTCTTTGGATCTCATGCCAAAAAACAATACAGTATTGACTGGAAAAGAGTCCTGTATTCACATACTATCATTATCTCTAAAAGTTTATTTTGTGGTGTTGGTATCGCATCATGGATTCTTGCTGGAGGGGTATAAGCTCTCAAGCAGCAGCTACATTTTTGTGAAGCTGACCAGGCTAACCCAAAGCCTCTGATGTAATTTACGCTGGGTTTTTTTAATTTTTTCCTAATATATATAGATAGCTTCACATACAACCGTGAAAACTGTTATTCCTGCCTTAGGTTAAACTGCTTCATTTCTTTCTTTTTGACAGCTGCGGTCAATAGATGTTGACCAAAAGCTGTCAAATTTCCTGAGAAATGAGGAAGAATTTTTTACTCCAGATGCGAAGCAGAGAGTTATTCATCTTCTATCCTGGGAAATCCTTCTGCTATTTTGACAGGCTTTAAACAAATTGTTAGCTTTAATTAAGTTTGAAATGGGATAAATGCACAACCTAAACTGCTCCTTTCTAGGATGTAAGAAGGCAGTAAAATTAACCGTGAGATTCTTCAATGGTGACTCTTGCTATAGTGATTGACTGTAATTCTCTATTTAGATACTGTCGAAACTTTCTATAGGTTTAGAGAGAGAGTTTTATGAAGACAATGTTGGGCCTCTCATAGGAGGAGGGAGAAAAGATAGCTGTGGAAAGGATAAATAGTAAAATACACATGTATGTGTATAAAAGTGGTGAAGGCTACAGATACTGATTTGCAATTCTTTAAGCTGGGATTTCCATACTTTTACTTTTTCTTCATATTAAAATATGAAGAGCAAAATATGTGAACAATATATATGAAAAATATATGAACAGCAAAAGAGTAATTGTTCACACACAGAGTTGGTTTTTTTCTGTTGGTAGGGTTGGGGGGTTTTTGTTTTGTTTTTAAGTTATGATTTTCTAATGGTTTTCTGGACAAGAAATACTGGATAGACATATTTAAACTAACAGCTTCTCAGGCTAGTACATCCTCCTTACATTTATGGGATCTCTGTAAAAGATGCAGATCCATAGGTACACATGGAGCTGGTAGAGTGAATTGAGTATGTGAAGAAGTCTCTAGAAATGATCATTACTCACTTTCTAAAGCTGCTCCAAATGCATCGTGGCCCTGCCTTTCTGCACTGCAGGTTGTGGCAGGTAGTGCCACTGTAATGTTCAGAGGGAGTGTAGGATGGACCTGCTGCATGGAGATTACCTGCAAACGGGGAAAGATTCTCTTCTCCTTTCTTGCTTTTCAGATGAGGGTGCATTTGAGTCCTCTTGGGCCTTCAGACAGCGATTTGACTGAGGATAGGTTTAACTCTTCCCTAGCAGACTATTGTTGAATGAAACAGTAAAGTGAGAGTAGTACGTGTATTAAATTTAACGGCTGAGTCTTGCAAATTCTCACCTAAAAGCTTTTCATATGCTACATCATTCTTGTAATCATAAAAGCACTCCTGCCTTTTCCCATAGCTATGGATACTATTTTGAATAATTTGTCTACTTCTCAGAATGAGGAACTTAACTGTAGAACGTTTTTTCATCTAAAAAATTTCTCCAATGCTAATAGATACAACAGGAATACAAGATTTCTTTCTGAAAAGCCAGTACAAAAAGAAAATCTGCCACAAGAAGAATGCCCTGATGAGGGACTGTTGGTGCCGCTTGCCTACTCTTGCCTAGCTGTATATAAGAAGTCCCATGTCAGCTTAATGTGTGCTAAATTAATAAAAAGACAAAATAAGTCCTCTGTAACAGTATCAGCATTTAAAATTGCAAACATGCTTACATAATGCATTATTTAGCCATAAAACTCATAGGCAAGAGATATACATGAGGATAGTCTTGTGGCCATCAAAGACATGAGGTATATGAGGAAGATTAGACTTACTCTTGCATTAAATACGATAAAGTGTTTTAATTTCTGAAACTTTTTTGTTTAGGTCATTGTACTCAGTGATAGATGAGATCTAAGGACATTACATGCAAGGTCTTACTGCATCTTGCAATACTCTTTTGTGCCATCTAGAACTTCCCATCATCACAGTGGACCAGCACAAATCATCATGTGACGTGTGGTGATAAATCCAATAGTCCTATGTAATGAGGCCTTCATACATATATAAGGTCAGGATTTTGTCTGAGAAGAGTTGCATTTTTGTTCTTTCCACAGCTGTGTGAGTCCTTGTCCTGTTCTTAGGGCGACAGAACTGCCACCCTTACTTAGGGACAGCCTGAAGATTGCAAGATATGGTCCATTTTCTGTAGTACTAATTAGACAAGATCAACTAATGTGCTCTCTACTGAGTGTTAACCTTTCTTATGAAGTTCTTGGGGAAAATTCTGTAACAGGTTTTGGGAGTTTTTTAATGACATCTTTCAGACTGCTATTTTTATTCTTTATATATGCACACATGTATATGTACGTGCACTCACGCGTATGTGCTTCCCGAGGACTGTTTGCATAGTTAACAAATGTGTGTTAGTTACCCTAAAGTAGTTGTAATTCTATCTTTTGCATTATTCAAATGCTCTGAAAAGCTATTTAAATCCAAGTATTGAAACTATTTCTGTTGTTCATGTGGAAAGTATCTCATGGTTTAAGGTAGTCCAGAGAATCAAGTGCAGTTTTGTGCCAGACGAACCTTTTCAGGTCCTTATGCAAATGACTTTTGCAAAACTGGGCACCAAAGCAAGGTGAGTTGTAGGAGGTGCACCTCAGGCTGTCTGACTCTCCTCTCTCCATTTGTTAAACAGCTATAATAGTAATTCTCTGCCTCAGAGAGGTGTTCTGAATACAGTGTAAAGATTGTGCAATAACAGGATAGTGCAAAAATGAGGGCCCTGCAAGAACACTGAAAATAGGTCACAATAAAAATTTCCAAAAATCTGCAGCCAGACATTTCTGTGGTAATCTCATCATGGTTTTGTTTCATTCCATGAAACACAAGGAGAGGTGACCTACTCTGTGCACAGCATTTTCACGCTTCTTTTTAAACATGCAGGATGTATCTGCCTTGGGGGTGATAGGACAGGGGATTCATCTCATTACTGATGCCAAATGCAATCAGTAGACAACTTGCTGCTCTAATTTCTGAGGACTTATACTCATAGTTATGGTTGTAGTTAAGCTTATCATGTGATCATTTAGAAAAAAAAGGTGAATAGTTGTTTTTCCTCTAGTATATCTACCCATTGGCAATGAGTAGTTAGGATTAAAAGCTTCATCTAGCCCAAGGCTATAATGAATATTCAGGAAAAATGATTCTGTACTGTTGCTTAGGGAAGTAAAAAGACAACCCCTGTAACATTCAAATCTCCTGTGCCTTTGGAATAAACAAGCAGTATTTGATTAACAGGAAGACAGAACACACGCTGATGTACAGCTTATACCAAAAGAGACTTTATGTGGTATTAAACTACCAACAGATTCCTGTAGATACAGTGCATGAATCAATATTATGTTTTAGCTGATGATAATTTTACCAGGCTTTTATTTAGATGGTGTTTGTTTAAAAAAAAAATTAAAATACAGCAGATAAACAAAGTCTGCTAGCAATGGATGTTACAGTCCATTGGAGCATTTGTTCATTCTTCTGGATTGACGCACAGTGCAAAATTATGCTACACATTCTGTTACAGTCACACTGTATCATTATTAATGAGAGAACCAACAAACCCAGTTATGTGTAATGAAAGAAGGTAATTTTTAGCAACATGGTAGACTCTGAACCAAAAGCATTACAATCCTGTACTAAGTTAAGCATAATAATATTTTATTTAGTTCATATTGTTGGTTTTCTGAATACAGATGCCCAGCTGTTTTTACAGCTAGTAACATTTTACACATCAACCCTTTTAGAATATATTTCTTAACTATGCTGGCTTCGTCAACCTCTTTATCAATGATAAAAGCTGCAGGCACTTTGATAAACTTAGATTGGGGTGAAAAAAGATACTTGTGTTGTATTAGCAGTGACAGTATGTTTTATAATGTCATTTACAGGCCTCAAGATCTATTCTTTCACAAGTTATATGCTCATCCTTGAAAGTTTAATAAAGCCAAGAAAGAGTAGGTAAAAGCAATTTGTAAATTGGGGTCAGTCTTTCAGAAACCCAAGTAGGTGGGAGGTCCTCAGTCGGTCGAATGAATTAGGCAAAATGAAGCCTGTACATAACCTCTTCAAAACTAGTTTTTGGTATCCTGCTACTCACTTTGTTAAATTTGCGCCTGAGTTTAAAACTTTTGAATGGGACAAATTAGTATCCTCAGAAATCTGAAGTTTTGAACTGCATTTCTTTAGTCAGTGATTGCATTTAGGAGTGAATTCTCTATTTCTAATCCTTATAGGGTTCCTCAAAATTATGTTCTTGTGTAACATCTGCAAATTGGTCTTAGTCTGAAGGCAAGCAAGCTTCTATGGAGAGGTTGTGCACCAGCCAGTGACCTTCTCATGGATTGTACAAATGTAGTTTATTCATTTCCTATGAAAATTCTCTGTCAAGTGACATCAGTATCTTCTGGTTTCAGCCATCTGATTGCTTAGAATGCATTTTTCCAAGTCCTCAGTGCAAATATAGTAGGGAATTACGAAATTTATAAATTAACAAATAATTTCTCTTAATGATCTAAAGAAGAAAATGTGGATTAAAAAAACCTAAACCAGGTGAGGATGTTATGCCTCTTTGAGAGTACATTAGTTGTCTGGAGAGCACAGAAAGCTCTGGTATTCTTAGGCAGTGACTTCATGACAGAAATCCCTCTGGCAGCAGGGATGCTCGGGCTGTGACCACTGGGCACTCCCAGTGAGGGGAGAGAGGCTGGGCTGAGGTGGCTCTATGATGTTTGCTCCTGCACCAGGAGGAATCTGAGATGGAGGGGCTGGAGGCAGAGCAAGGAGGTGGAGGAGGAGGGTGGAAGAATGGATCGTCTGGATGTTCCAGCACTGCTCTGCTGTAGGACTTGCACTATAAAGGGAAGCAGCAGGATACATCACGTGTGTGTGTGTCTTTTGGGTGTGGCACAAGGGTAAACAGAAATTTTTTTAAGTTAGCCAGCATTATCTCCATATGGTATTGAATGTGCAAATTAATTGGATAAGATGTTATGGGGAAAAATAATCTTTAGAAATACCTGTTTGAGTTCAGAATTTTCAAATTTAATGGGAATTCTAATTTTTTGGCATAAAATTCATCACCTTTCCAATTTCTATCAGTAATTGTCTCACAATGCAACAAAGCACTGTTTTAACTTTTGTTTCATTTTTTCCGTGTTTACTCACTAAACATTCCTTTTTTTTTCCTTGGAATATTAAGTGAAATAGTATGAAAGATTTTACCTCCTTCACTTGAATTTTCAAATTATTTTCCTATTAATTTACCTAAGATTTTATGGGTACCAAAAATGGGCAATTTTCCAAGGCTGATGCAAGTGAGCTTTTTAAAGGGGCTTTGTCTAATCATGTGCTGTGTAATCAGATATTTAAACTGTTTACTAGCATGTGAAGTAGAAGACTATTCCATTGCATTCATTGCATTAATCTTAGTGTGAGAGAAGTAGAGCTGGCTGAAAATAAAAATCTTTACTTACTTTCAGGGGGAGAAAAAAAGTCAATTATTGTTTATTATAAAAGACAAACTAGTTAAATTGTCTTAGGTAGGATGAAAATTGTGGTTTTATGAAAGACATCTCCCAGCAAGTTATTCAGTGTGGATTAAAATAATTGTATTTTTTAAGGCATTAGTGTGTGCTGGAGTAAGAATTTTTATGGCAGCACTATAAGCACAACAAAGTCAGCATAATGAGTTATGTGGTGCCACCATCCTGAACATTATCACAAGGATTTCTAAGGAGAAGAATTAACATAAAGGATATACAATTCATGTCTTCTAGAGGGTCTCTCATTTCTGCATTGGGCCTCAAGGAAATTCAAAACAGAAATGAAAGTCAAAGCTGCAACTACTTCATACTGCTGGTGCAGGGTTCATACATATTTCATGGCAGCTGCATGGGCGGGGAGATCACCGTTTTTATTGGGATGCCAGAGCTAAGTGTTAGGATTTTCCTATTCATGTCAAGCACTGTGTGCTTTCTAGGAACACAGCCTGTGGGGTTTTTGTTTGTATTTAACCACTGGTGTAAAAAGGAAAAACAACAAGGGGATATTTCCTGTGTGTTCACTATACTGGCAACCTTGGTGTCTTCTGGATTGTTTTAAATTAATTTTCATTAAGTCTCATCCCATTCTCAGTTACTACATAGCAATGCAGCTTTCTGAGTTTTTACAATATCCAAATGGGAGAAGATTATTCATATATGACAGATTTAATTATCTGAGAGAGTGATAAAGACTTAGTAAATGTAAATAATTGCTGCAGTACCAATTAGCCTACCCATAGGTAATACTTGTGTTAGATCTTGTAATGGCACCATTCAATTTTTAACCAGAACATGCACTACATTCTACATGCATCAGTATTGCAAATTTTAAGGTATTTGTTGAAGAGCAGTATCAATTGCCAGCAGAAAAATAAAACAAGAGTTACATTGAACGAGAACCCTTGTATGTGCCAGATGCAGGTGTTAGTTCCGCTGAGCTGTCCTCAGTGGAAAGGGAAGTTGATTACGGCCTACATGAGATGTGTTCCATAAGGGAAGTAAATGACTGGAAATCAGGAAAAGCCAACACTTGATGATTTCGATTTCTGGCTTTAACAGAGAAGATTTTGATCTTTCATTTACACTATGGCCATCCCAAGTTATTCTCAGAGTTCAGAAATGCTGAATTGCATTCTGATAGCCCTGCAACCTCGATTCATCCTTGTTCTGATCAAGGCATGATCAGGCAATGCTTCAGGTTCACATTATTTTATAGGATACTGCTTGTTTTTAATGTACCTTACATAGAGTGAGTCATTTTAACTGAAAAGTAATTTTTAAAATAAATGAGCAAAATAGTCTCCAATCGAAAATGGTATTTTCCTCTCTCTGGGGAGGGAACATTTTGTGATATCTTTCTCTTCTACAAAAAATTTTCCTTTTTTTTCATAAACTAACCTTTCTGTAGTGGATTTGCAGTTACTTGATGTGTCTGAAGTAAGTTAACTAATGAGATGAAGTTCAGTCTGATGTGCAATTTCACAAAATTGCAGTATAGCCACTTAAAGTTTTCTATTTCCTTAATATACTTTTTGTTCATATTACTTTTAATTATGTTCTATATTTATCTGGCCTATTTGAACAGGATCCAGAGCTGGTACGGAACATCTGTCGCTGGGTTAGACAAGCTGTTCACATTCCTTTCTTTGCCAAACTGACCCCAAACGTCACTGATATTGTGAAAATTGGAATGGCTGCACAGGAGGGTGAGTGACTCCAGTGCACAAGTTGTGTAGATTTACTGATTTGCTGGATGGGGTCTGATAGGAATGTTGCTGGAATAACAGATAACAACAGAAACTAATATGAAAATATTTTGTTTGATGTATTTAGAATAAGCACAGTAATCAAAGGCTTCCTGATTTTGGCCATGCGTCTAAAACAGAGCAATATATGAAGAGAACCAGTGTTAGACTGTTAACAATAAATTGTATATGTTTTTGTGTTTCCCTGAGTGCTCTTATTTCTGTCATATTTATGTGTTTACCAGACCACTGTAAATCCCCGTATTCCCATATTTAGTATTGAAAATGATGTGGGTGTTCTGAGAAAAAAAAAAATACACCACTTGAAGTTATATATATTTTTTTCCTTAGAGCTTAAAGTACAACATGGCCTAGCATAAGCTTGCAAGTAGGTGTCCATCACTTAGAACCATGGTAATTGTTTCTTTGTCGCATTGTTTTTTGTCTTGCTGCACAGAAGCTCGGAGGATGTGGCCACTGTGTTGGGGTACCTTCAGGTGTTGAGCAACCACTGCAGCAGGTTCTGTCCCACACGGCTGAAGGGCAGACATCTGCCTGTCAGCCCCAGCATTTGCATGTGCTGTCTTGCAGCCCTTACAGCTCTTTCAGCCTATGCAGCCTGCCTTGAAACTAGTGCTGAATTCATTATTCTGGGATCGGTCATAAGGACCTTTCTGTGCATCCCCTTGCAGTTTGTTGCTTTTGCTCTCCAGCTGTTTATTCGAATTTCTAGTTATTTTGGAGTTTCACAGGTTTTCTGTGTATTTTATCCTCTCTTGTTCTTATACACATGATTTAACAAAAAGCGACTGACCTTTTCTTTCACAGGTGGTGCAGATGGGGTTACAGCCACCAACACTGTGTCAGGACTGATGGGACTGAAAGCAGACAGCACACCTTGGCCAGCAGTTGGTCGAGGGCTGAGGACCACATATGGTGGCGTGTCAGGTAGGTGTTGCCCTTTTTGATGCATGGTACTTCCTTGGAGGCTTTCAAAACATCAGGAGGTCCTTGTAGTGGGCTAGAATATCATGTCTGCAGTCACACCGAGTCCTTAAAGCTCACTGCTGGTCAATGTTTCTAAGTCATGACAGATGGAACAGATTAAGTGTGAAGGCTCTTGGGTTGCCCTTTCCTTAATGGTAAAGCACTGCATCAGAATACTGCGATAGGGTCACTGGAGAGGGAAGGAAATCTCTTCCCTCGTGGCCCTCGCTTTTCCTCAAATTTTTCATCCTGTCACAATTGTCAGGCCCCACGTTAGACAGAGGCTAATGAAAGGGCATCGAGGGGGAAATATCAACAATCCAAATGCAGTGTATGTTTCATAGCCCAGTCTCCAGCCTTCCTCCCTCCATACCACTAAGTGCACCTTTTCCAGGGAGGTTATTTCCTCCTCTTCCCACTGTGGTAAAAATGAGAGACAGTATTAGGCAAATATATGCATACTTTTGTAGCCTATTACTCAAGATATACAAGAATATCTCGTGTAGGCCATATTTTCAAGTCCTGCTTCACAGTTTAATTTTCAAACGAGCAGCAAAACTTTTACGCTCCAGTTCAGTGCCGGTGCACAGTAATGTATTAATCTCTTGACCCTGTGCACTCTGTTGCTGTGACAACACAAACTTGGCCCTGCAAAGACAATACTGTAAGCTTCTTGGCTTTACTGGTATGGAGATTAGTCTCCTTGGTGATAGAGGTAGCAGTAAATATGCATAAAGGAAGTAATAGCATCCTCCCGATTGAGTCAAACTTATTCTATGGGACCCACCTCCTACCTTGCCCCAAAAACATAATCAGAGGAGACCAGACATGCAAAAATAGGCTTCATTTTGTGTGACTGGTGTTGTCCTTAGAGAACCATAGGAAGCGTAGCAAAAGATGACTTTTAAACAAACTTGAATTCAGATGAGTGTATTCAGTGGCAAATTGCGTTATTGCCTCGGATAACTACATAGAATTTGGAATTTTTTAGAGAATGCTGAAAAGTAAGAAAGTGATAACAATCAAAAAATATCATTATGCCCATCGCATAATGATTATTTCACAGTGACAGTCCAATAAGATGTTATATTTTAATATTATGCAAAATGGGAGGAAGAGGGGAACAAGAAGAGAACAGCTACAGCCCATTTCAATTTCTCTAGCCTGCCATGTTGACAGGAAAAGAATAAAGGAGGTCACAGTGGGTGCTGTGCATTAAAAATTAATAAAAGAACTATTGCAGTAGTATTTTATATAAGTAACACCATTCACATTTTCTCATTTAAGTTGCAATTTCTGAATATTCCTTCCTACCATAAGTCTGCCTGATAAAATCTGTAAAATGGCTGCATTATGAGAAGTGTGTCTCTTATGTCACAAATGTGAAACATGTATGTGGCGTAAATTACAGTGGCACCTACATGCCCAGCTGTAAGTGAGGATGTACCAGCACTTCTGTGGTTTATAATACTAAATGGACCTGAGGAAAANAAGTATAATTTCTTTTTTCCTGAAGTTTTACATGTTATCAGAGGGGGACATTTTAGGATCCACCATAACCCATGACACAAATCTGCTTATTTGAAAAATATGTCAAACGCTGAAGTGCTGTCAATTCATTGTGTTTTGAAAGAGCAAAATGCAACAGACCAATATATAAACATTTCTTGCTGATAGTTGTCATCACTAATCACTGGGGTCCCGGTCCCACAACTCCTTGCACAAAAGAAAGCTGGAGAGCCAATAGAGTCAATAGCTCGGCAGCATGTTGCAATACTTTCTGCTCAGCAGTCAGGTATATCAGTATACAAATTTCCAAAAGCAGGAAAGCAGTTTTAAACCAGGAGAGCTAGCATGCTTACACGAAGACAAAAAGTGGGAGAGCGTGTCGTCTTGTCAGAGCAAGGGCCAGGGTAGCCATGCTTCTGTTCCCGGCTGTGCCACGGCGCAGACATGTGGCCTGCAGCCAGACACTTGACCTTTCCGTGCTTTATTTCTGCTGTCTGTGGAATGGCAGGAACACCACTTACATGCCTACAGGCTTGGTGGGAAGTGCTCTGTGGCATGAAAGTCGCTCACAGCATTACATATTTGGTTTCTATTTTGATGTGCGTAAACTTCTTGTTTTGTTTTATTATCTGATAGAATCAGTAAGTTTTTGGTGTTTTTCCCAAATAATTCCTCTCAAGAGAGAATTAATTTTTGAAGTGAAAGACAGCACTATTATAGAAGCAATAAGTCTGGTTCGTTTTCAGTGTGTTTTCCCAAAGCACAGCTGGTTCATTGTTGTTCTGTCGTGCACAAACCTAGGGCAGATACAGCACACAGCCAAGCTGGATCAGGCTTTCTGGATTTTTCCGTGTGCACAGATTCTAGACTAGCAGTGATGCTCACATGGCACAGAGGTACAGTGAGTGAGGCAGGAGTCCCTGTCCTGCAGGGTGCCACACTCACCGTGCTGAGTGACCATGGGTGAGGTGGGAGCTGGCACCAGCCCTGTGGAGCTCTCAGTACAGCATCCCCTTAGGTGTCCTGGTGAGGTCTGAAATGCACCTTGACTCAACACTGGTGACCCTCAGCATTATCCAGCCCCTGTGTCTGCCTGCTGGCCCTGGCAGTGACCAGGTCACAGGACAAGAAGTCAGTCTCGTAAAGGACCGACATTCTCCAGGGATTTATAAATTCACTGTGTCCACAGTTTGTTAGGGCAGTGCAGGTTGCCTTCTCCAGGTGGGTGCAACCTCCCTCCTCTGAGTTTGATGAAGATTTCCAACAAAGAGCAAATAACTAAGATGTGTTAGTGACCTGGCCTAGCAGCTGCCCAGAATTTCGCCTGACAGGCTTCACTGTCCTCCAGTGTTCAAAAATGTGCTCCTACATGACCATACACTGAAAAAATATTTTCCACGTAACATTTCCCCTTGGCCTCCTCATCCCTTCTGTTCTTGTCTGCCTCATGCAGAAGCAGCTATATGCAAGAGGTTCATTCTTCATTTTTCTAGATGAGAGATATTGAAGCAGGAATTTTTTAAAATTCCTTTTAATTTACTAAATGACAGGTAGTTTCCTATTGTTTTCTAACATACACAAAAATAATAAGGAAAAACATTTATTAACATCATTGCCAAATCCTGAGATGCTTTGAGAACAGACTTCTGTCTCTGGTTTTTTTAAAACATTTTTTAAACAATCTTTCAAAGAAGAAGAGACTTAATGGGATTACTTTGAAACCCCCATTTAGTTTTGAGTTGTCACAGTCAGTGTTTTCTTGCCAGCCAGTGCTCAGGCAGTGACCTTCCTGTTTTGATCTAATTTGAACAGCTGAAAATTGGTAAGCTGCAAGAGGCATCACTGTTTCCTCCTTCCTACCCTCCTGTTTCTTGGGTGATTTTGACAGGGAAGGATCCCAGTATCCCAGGTGGATGTTTGACTACTAGACTGTAGGATTAGTCTCTCTCTTCTCCACTTCCCTGCAAATATTGAATTATTAATACAAAGTGAAACAGCTCTCACAGGATACACACTCACACTAGCACAGCCTGCTGACCTAAAGTTTAGCCTGACTTGGGAGAGCCAGGTTTAAATCCCAACTGTGAGCCCAGGTCATAGCTGGGCCCCGTGGATTCCAAGTTTACCCTTTAAATATTGAGTGCTATAAAATCTCTCAGGTTTTTCTTCTTCTTTCTCCTCTATCCTGATGACAAAAAAATATATTCAGGAAAAAATTTAATTTTGATAGATTGCTGTTTTCTAAAGAAAATTAATTTCCAGTTTGCACTGCGGTACATCAGATGAGTCCAAAGGCTATGGTAACCCTGCAGATTTTTGTGGCCCTGTTATATGAGAGGACATTGTGCTTAGAGGAGCCCCCATTCTTCATCCATTTTTTAAAACAAATTTACAGGAGCTGCCCATTACTCAAGAAGTGTAGATGTCCTAATGAAGTCTACAAAATATGGTTAAGGAAATAAGCCCTTATGATGGAAGAAAAATATTAAAATTAAGATACAGTTTTTCAAGCTGTGTAACTGTCATATGTACTTGCAGCATTAGAGACAGTTTGATTTCCATTAAAAAGCTTTTAGAATGGATCTAGCAGTATTTCAGGTTTGAGAGTGTAGAATACACGAGATTTTATCCTGAGTTCTTCCTATACATGAGCAGAGTATTTGCAGGGTATTTGTTTTTTAACAGGAGGCTAACGGTGGGGGTTTTATCCTCACAAGGAATAAGGACCTCTGGCTCTGAAAGAGATGTTTTAGTTTGTGTAAGTATAAATTATTTTGAAAATGCTTATTCTGGTATTTTATAGATACCAGAAAAAGATGCCAGGTTTCTCAGAGAAATGTTAATATACTGTCAGCAGCTGCAAGCTTCCCTAAGATTTCTTTCCTTGAAATGTATTTTAAAATTAAAAAAAAAAAAGTTTTTTTTCCATGAGCTTTCACGCTGTGCTTCCATATTCCAGATGTGTTTTATAAACCACATCACATTGCAGCACAATAGGATATCTATTGCAGGCAAAATAGAGCAGAGCTTCTGTTTGAATTTCCATGGTTTTTTGTTCTTTGTCTTCTGTTTGTTTCTTTGTTTTTGTCTGGAAGCCAAATCCTTAGGGGATAAATTTATAAAATCATACACTGGACTTAGCAAAAACTTAGGTAAAAAGCAAATCTCTCTACGGTGCACTCACTATGTATTCTTTTAATGCTTTGTCTCAGAAATATTGCAGTATTTTACAGTAGCTGTTCAAATACCTCATGTCTGTGTGCTGTTATTGCTTTGTCCATTTATTCTATACTGTAGTACTTTGGCATTATTTGCACAAATGAATTGTACAGCATGTGCTAGTACATGAGCTTGTTTTCCAGAAAAAGAGAGATTCAGGAAGCTGTGTGTTACACTCCGTAGCTGCCCACAAGGGATATCAGAAGGAGGATACCTGGGTGGCAGATTCAGCCATTAAATGCAGGAATGTATAATTATTGGAAACCAGCAGAGCCAGTTAATTTTAGTTACTTTTTGAAGTTACTGGAGCTGTCTGGTTTTACAAAAAAACACTGTCCAACAGCAATTGTGACATTTAAGGGAATGGTTTTCAGGAGTTATTAAATTAAAATGTATATTGACATTATTAATAGAGGCATATATTCTAATCTGAAATGTATGAATTATATTGAAATAGAAAAAATTGAAGTAATAATAATAAGGGCTGCCTTTTAATTTTAATTCGATGACACATCATTAAAGGAAAAGTGAAAAAACCAACCGAGAGCACTCACTTTACTCATCACAGTTCTGTCAGTGACAGTGCAGTGTGGATTTTGGTCAATAGAAATGAATGAAAAGCTACCCATCACTGGAAACAAAACAAAATGTATGTATGCATAGGCGCTTCTGTTTAGTATAAATATTTACTAAGAGTTAAAGACTATTTACATTAACATATATTTATAAAACAGCGTGGAAAGGGGTGAAAAACAAATATATGCCGTAGTACAATTTTAATTTTGTTTTATTATTCCTGTTCAATGTAGCTCAGCCATTAAAAGCCCTTATTTGCATATATTATGTCAGGATTCACAAAGAGTCCTCTGTTTTCTGTCGTGTCCTTGCAGCAGTCTGATTTCTCTTAGTGTGCTGCCGTCACTGGTCTGTGCAGGAGAGATCAGAGCCCTAATAATAGATTTTTGACAGGGAGCTCGCCTGCTACCTGCCCTACACAAATCCTCACTGTTCATGTTTGCTTCATGGCAACAAAGCAGACAGAAGGAAAATGCCAAGTGCTGAGTTTGAGGTACAGCCCTGCCATGGGTTGACATTTCAGCAGAATAGCAGTTTATGAGATGCATAATTTTTCATCTGGGACTCAGCTGCCATTTTCATAGAAGCTTGCAGCTCATCGACTGACTGGAAGTAGGGCAAAGGTTTACAGCATAGATCAAGGTCTACATCCTTCCTATAGCTATTTAAAAAATAAGTATTATTCTCCAGATAAGGTCAGAGAACGAAGCATATTTTTTCCATTTTTAATATTTTCTAGCCAATTTCATTCCCACAAAGAAAACACTTTACACTTTTAGCACAGGTGCCATTTGTCGTTGATTAAAAATTATCATAATTGATTTCATTCACCAAAAGATTAAATGAGTCCTGGTGAAAGAATGAAGGAGGAGTCTTTACACTGAGCATTTGAACAAAGCTGTGTTTTCTCCTCCTCTTACTTTGAAAAAAGCTCATTCTGAGCTTGAAATGAATGAAAAGTCTTTACTTCTGAAGTATAATTGGTTTGTGGTTTATTATTGTTAGAGATTGGATTTAAATTTTTACATTCATGCACATGTACTTGGGAAACAAATGCAGTGTAGGTACATGTAAGTGAGTGTTTAATTTAGAATTACACATCTCTGTGAGCTTCAGTAACAGTTCACCATGTCAGAGCCTCATATAGAACAATGGTACAGTACATTGGATTAATTAAAGAAGCCTTGCAGAGAACTGAATTCTCAGTATGTCAAGATTTCAATTTTATGTTAAATATTTTCTAAAGGCCAGACCCTTAAATCTCAGGGGCTGTACCAAGCAGTGAGCTGTGAATTTAACCATAGGCTAACTGCTAATGATAAGGAAAAGAGTCCAAGTTGAGGCAGCTGTAATACAGTCATTGGATTAGGCTATCAATCACTCAGTTCCCTGAGGAACAGGCAAAGACGACAAAACAGTGAAAAGGGAAATTAGGGAGGGCATGACTAGAATGAGATTCTTCACCAAATATATCTGTTAGTTGGCTGAATCCCCCAAGCATCAGACAGGAATGTCCAGCATTGCTCTCAGACTGAAAGCCAAGTATTTGTTCCAGAATCCTAGAAAACCATCAAATCATCATTAACTGTTGCTGTTCTGTGCAGGCTGCTAGAAATGCAGTTGGCTATGTTCTCCTGGTTTAATAGCCTGTAATTAGGTTAATCTCCAAACTGCTGCTGTTGAACACTCTGGATTTACTGTTTATATCAGAGCTCATATAGAATATGTACAGTTGAAATAATTCATTTCACAGTTGATTGGGGTTTTTAATAATCAGATAACTATTAAGCTATCAAGACTTACTTATGGCAACCAAAGGCATGTGTCAGAAAGCAATTCAGATAAAATCATAAATTCTTCTCCGACATAACATCGTAAAAATAAGAGAAAATCACTGTGGCATAGGTTGGGGGGAAAAGAGCACGGGGGAAAGAACATGAAGGTTTATTCTGGGTGAAAGTAGATAAAATGGGAAATCTGTTCATATAATGGTATGGATGAACATGATTAAGTAATGAGTGCTCTCATAGTTAAGATCTTGAAGACATAGTCTGATTAACAAGGAATGGAAATGAATAGAGAAGGTAAAGAAGATGTCAGAGCATTTTAAAGCAGGTTGGTGGAGCAGAGGCTTGTATTTAAACCTGATTACAGTAATGGGTATAGGTGAATGTACCACAGGTAAACTGGGACCTGATGAGGAGGTGAAAGTCAGTCAGGAACAGAAAATTCTTCCTTCTGGTAATACCAGCCAGATTGAACCCGGTGGTGGTGTCTTTAAGTCAGTCAGGAACAGAAAATTCTTCCTTCTGGTAATACCAGCCAGATGGAACCCAGTGGTGGTGTCTTTGTCAGCACAGGTTGATTGTCTTTCCATGTCTGTCAGGTCTGGGGAAAAGGTGTCTCTTTCTCTTATGGTCACCTCTTCCAATTTTAAGCAAAGACTCACCAGAAAGAAAAAAAAAATCTCTCAGAGTATTTTTGTGTCATGTCTTTTGGAGATTATTGTGTTTAAAACTGAAATATTTCTGTTGTAAGAAGAGTGGTATAATTAATTTTGGAGGTCATTTAAGTGTAACTGCTTTTAGTATCTTATGAATTTTTTGTTTGAAAAGTACATGGCATTTGAGTACTTTTCAGTTTATTCTAACACAGGAATGAAAATGTGAAAAATTTCGAATGATATTTCTTAAAATAATAAAAATCAAGCGAAGCTGTGGTGAAGTCTACTCCTAGGTTTGTTTGCCATTAAGTCTCAGCAGGTCTCTGTCTTGCTCACCTCTCTCCACAGATCGTCACAATGAAGTCAAAATTTCTTTTGGCTTCACAGTGATGCTTCAATGAGGTCTAGAGACTGTGATAGTATACAAGATAACTCTCCAGCCTTTCATACAACTGCAAGGCTACTGCTCACTACCAAAGTGTGTCTGAACTGAGAGAACTGTGTGCCCTGTTGTCCCAGCAGCTGCTCAGTGACTGGTTGGAAGGGTCACTCTGGCTGCTGACCTTTCTCTGGCGATCACTAAGTTCAATTTGGGCCAAGCTTTCCTCTCTCAGTGTGCAGGTGATGCACATGTACATTCTGTCATTCCAGAAGAAGTGGGTAGGCGTGTGGTCGTGGACTGGAGCACAGAGAAGATGGTTTCAGGTGGCCGTGTTCAAGTCGGCCTGTAGGTCTACATACATACATTTTGTTGCAGTGTGTGTATGTAATGCATTAAAACCTGCATACTTGTTATGAGAGCTTAGGGAGCTTCTGTATAGGAGGCTGAGGAAAGACCTGACAAAGGAAATACTGTCCCAAATTCATGTGATTTCATGGCGATGTTACAAGCTCCCTGTTGCTGATTGTGCGTGGCCCATAATGATTTTTTCTGCTGACTTGTTCCATACAGCAGGCTTTGTGGTACAGGTGGTACTTAAGAATGATCAATGAGACATGTGCCTTCTGTGGAAATTATAAACTGTACCTGTCACTCAGAGCAGAAGCTCTAATTATAATCTCCAGACCCCCAAAAATGACCCAAAACTAAACCAAGAATCTGGTAGAGTTTGTAAACAATTCTGCGTAACAATTTTATCAGCAGAGGTTAAAACCCCTGACTTCGACTTGGTGTGTCTCAAGCATGTTCGTTTTTTTCAGTACCTTTCTTTGCATATTGATTTGCTCTAGTCACCAAGTGTCATATATTGTCTCTAGAGCCCATCTTTATTCTGTGGAGGGCATGTTCTCACGTGAAGAGTAAACATGTTTTTACATTTATGAAAAAAAAAGCGCATCACATTTAGAGATCAAAATATGAGCTAACAAATAAATAGAAAAATGACTTCTTATTTAACATTTACTAGTCTGGACCTTCTTCCCGTTCTTCTTTCTCTCAGTGGGACAGCTGTGCTTGCAGAATAGGCTGACTGACTACTGTCTTCTCTCATCACTGTGGGGATCCTACCACTGCTGACAAAACACCCCAACTTCTCTATTGTGTGCGAGCTCCTCCCTCTGGATCAGTAGCCTCAACAGCTTATGCATCTCTGTGAGGATGTTGAGGCTCTCACCATTCCCACCACCTACAAAGTGCTTGATTGATGTGTTTTAGAAATGGGTCACAAAGTGTCTTGAAGAGAGGGTTTCACAGTTACATGACGGTGTGCTTGCTGTGGTTAATCGTGTCGCAGCATATTTGGACAATCAGACCTGGGGGTTTAGGAAAAAAAAAAAAAAGAAATTATCCTTAGAACAAGTTTAAACCCAAGGCATTGGTTTACACCAATCAGCACCAGAAGGATGGACTTAACATCATTACTGCTGCTGTCTTGCTTCTGTGTAGCCTTGGAAAGTTCTACCACTGGTTAGCTATGATTTATTATGAACTTGCCAGGGAATGCATCTTTATTCACCTGAATCCTGCTAACATTACGTATTTTTTAGTATCCTACTTGAGCAGAGAATAAATCCTAATGCCAACTTCACACATAAAATACAGAAGACAGAGCAGATTTGTTTAACTGGGTACGTCCTGGGTTTGTATTTCACTGGGCATCACATCATCCCTACTGAATGTGTGCCAGAAGCATTTATAAAAGTATTTCACAACCATCAGAACATTTTTTTATCTTTCAAAAGAATGCATCTAATATAAAGTAGTCAGCTAGGGAATCTGCATTTTAATGTGCCTTTTCATGCAAGCACCTCATTGTATACAACGAGCTGTAGAAATGTCTTGCTCACACACAGGATATACAAACGTATTCTACAAAATCTTATAGGGAACCTGCTATAGGAATTCAATTTTCCAATTTATGATCAATTTGCAGTTTCTGCATTGCTGGGTAATTGAAATTGTCTTGTCCATTGACATACACTGTGTAACCATCTTCCCTAAGTTCCATTTAAATCCCAGAAGACACTCATAGTCAGGGATTGAGCCACTGTTACTTGGGTTAAGTGAGAGCCGAGGGAGAACTGTTGAGCACAATGTCCCACTGTTTCAGAATGAGAAATCCATTGCAGATACATAGAGAGGGTGTTTTTAATGGCATGAGGTTTGTCCATAGAATGTGTAGTACCCCACCTGACACAGCACCAAGGGAAGGCTGGTACTGTGAAGAACTTTGATACAGTCAGCTGGAAATGAGGAGAAAGCTCTGTGGTTTTGGCAGACAGGCATGCCAGTGAAGACATAGCTAACTGTGTTACAGTTGTGTCTGTCTGTTCACAAATGTTTCGTGTCCCTATTGATTGACCTTTTGGTTTCCAAAACAATGGGTGGTTGCTCCAGTCCATATTTCACTTGGGCCAAGCTTATCTTACTCCTGTCGACTGTCGCTCTGCTTAGACTGTTAAGGCCGTGTCAGCTGCTCACCTGTGTGAATACCTCAGAATTGGCAGTGTTTTCACCAATTTTTGGATATATGCCCGCTCAAGAGCTGCTTAGCTTTTGATAGTGAGTACTCAGAGAAATCTTCTCAATTCTAGGCCCTGATAAATTTTGTGCATCAGGAGCTCTTGCAGAGAAGGTACTGCCAAACAATACTCTAAGAATCTGGGGGTTTTTTACATATAAATTGAGAAGTTTCTTCAGAACTTGCTGAAGGTGGGATTTGAAGAATTCAGATTTCCAAGGAAGATCTGGTGGCAACTCACTTTCCTCAAGAAATATTAGGAGAAAGTCTACTGTGTGGTACATTCTGATTTATTGGTATAACAGAGAGATTGTTTGCATCTTTGTTGTTTATGAAAACACACTAGAGAATCAGTTCTTGGCAGGTATCCAGAGAGGAGGTAAACCCTGCCAGATGTAGGGAAGTCTTGCTCCATCATGTCGTGGGGAGTTTTGGTACAGAGTTGCCTTCTGCATGGGGCTGGCACACAGATTTCTTTCCGATGTGTTTGTTTTTCTTTTCTTTCAGGCTTAGTATTTTACAGCTCTGAGGACATCCCTAGCTTACTGTTTGAGTCAAATAGTGTAAAAGGGTCCTAAAAAAAAGAAAGTCACTCTTGGTGTATTTTCCAAATTTGGGCTTTTCCAAGGCTGCTTCCACTGTCCTTTGCTATTTCTTTCTGTTTCTCATAAATGAGATGCACTGAGCCAAAGGTTAGCACAGGAGGCAGTCAGCAGGGCTGCTCTCTGCTGCCTGCGTTGCCTTCCTGAGCTGTGCTACGGCCCCGATGTGTCTGTGGCCGAGAGTCCTCTGGGGCTGTCCCAGGGCGGCCAAGCTCAGATAACACAGCAGATGTAAGCAGAGGTGCTAACCAAGTACAGCTGAGGGTTATCCCCTGAATGTCAGGCACTTCATCTGGAGACTCTTAGGCTTCCCCCTCATCCCTGTGAGGACCCAGGCATTCTCAGAGGTGGCTTCCTTTCTCGCTCCGTTGACGCAGCAGAAATTTGCGGTTATTATATTCCTTGCGTATTAGTGTATGTACTGCTGTCAAATGCCTAAGATAGTGTGTGCCTACATTTGTGCCACATTCCAGTGGTTAGGCAAGTAAATGATGCAGGGTTTACTGGTGCAGCTTAGATTTCTCTTTTTTAAAACACAGGTGTATGCTATGTTATCCCAGTCCATTTTCTAATCTGACGTTACAGGAGAAAGTGGTATTTTTAAACTTGACATTAAGATACCTTCCAATCAGTTAATGTAAGCATCTGGTGTTTTTATGTATTTTAAAAAGCCCCAATGACAGCATTGCAATTCCTTAATGCTATGTCTCACATTCTTATTACAGTAGGTATATGGCACACATCTTCTGGTTTAAAAACCTCAAAACGAATTTCAGCAATTTAATCTCGGTGTTAGAAAAAGGATCACAGCAGCTGCTATAGTATTTTGTATTTATGCTAGTTTTTGTAAAGATTTGTGACATGCTCCCTGGGAGCTAAATATTGACAAGCATGCTCTGGCAAGCAAGATCAAGCTTGGTGAGTTAGCACAGCTCAAGTCTCTCCATTGACACTGTAACCTAAGTCTGGAAACTATTATCCTACACCATTTATTTTGTCTTTATACGTGATACTGTCCACTTGAATTAGGGATTTCTGCTGTATTTTTAATACTGGAACTGTGGATTCATATTTGATTTAGGACCACAGTACTTGCAAGGTTGGCTGTACATCTGTGCTTGATGGCATCTTCAGTAGTGTATTGTGTATAGAATCACAAATGACAGCATAAAACCTACATGATTTTGAACCTACAAGCTAGAAGTAAACATTGAGTATAAAATAATTTTAAAATCACATTTATCTTTTAAACTATGGAACACACCATGTCCTAAAACTGTGATTCTATGAAAGCCATTGGTCAAAAGGGAAGTTTGGACATGTATTCATTATGGGAAGTAGTTTAGGAGATTAATTTTTTTCTGTGTTCTGTAGGTAAAAAGAAAAATCCACTTTTTTTTTACTAATTGTAAGAGCACTGTGTTTGTAATGCTTGTAGTTTACTTTTTGAATTTCTGAGTAGAGAACTTCAGCCCATTTGGCTTGGCATATACAGTAAATTGATTACCAGATGCATTGTGCAACATATGGCGTTGTACAGCCTTTGTGTGCTTCATAGTATTTTCTTAAATTGCCATCATTTGTTTTAATTCCAAAAATGCACTTGTCTCGGCTTTCTAGTGCTTTGGACTTAAATGGAGGCTTTCCAGTGCTGAACAGATGTGTTAGAGTTTCACACAGAACATTTATGCTTTTGTGAGTCTTCCTCTTTGAGTTGTCCTTAACAGTGTTATGTCAGTGATAGCTCATGCAAATGGGATATCTTCGTTTTGGTATGTACATTGACTGCCTAAAATAACCTTCAGAATTCCTAAGAGTTCTACATGACCATGAAAAACAAGGAAGCAACACAGTTTTGCCTAAAGATACTGTGCCCAAAGTGGATCAGATATGTTTTCTTTCAGATTAGAGAAGAACAGGAAAGAAGGAGAACGTGGACTCCTTTGTAGGTGACAACAACAGTCAACTACAGTCCTGTATGCTTATGTGAACCCCTGTGTTTCCATGCTTGAGGCTGTGGTGTGAATGGGCATAACATTTCATCCATGAAAACACACAGAATAAGGTGCTTTGCACATTCTTGTGTAATTTACTTCTCAGAGGAGACTGCTTGAGTTGACTTACAAGCATAATTCTAAAAAGTTATCCTTTAAATTATGAACAGTTATAGAGAAAATAGTAAGAGGACATTCTGGAACAAGGGATTTGTGACCAGGAGGGCCAACTGCTGCCTCTTCTGCTCCGGTGGAATTACTCTCTTTATACAGATTTCCAGGCCTCCCCTTGCAGTCTTTTTCTTCTGGGAGAGAAAAATATTACACTTTTGTATAGCATTTGGATATCCTCTCCTAGAAGGCACTGTGTAAGTGCCAGATACTGCTGGTGTGTGTTTAGCAGTAGCAGTGTGTGTTCTGATCAGTATTTTAAAATCAACAAACACTTTGTGGGCCTCTGGCTTTCTGTTAATTGGCCTTTACTTTGATCACTGAAGACCAACAAATGCAGTTTAGGAGTTGTGTTGCTACCATTTTTCTTCAGTGGAAGCTGAGGGGATGAGTAACTACATCAATTAAGTCTCTTACTCACCCTCTGAGCTGCCCTCATTGGATAATTAAAGTGATCTGACAGAGCAATACACTAAATTCCCTTGCACCCCCTTCTGTTGCTCTGAATACATCAAACAAATGAATATTTAGGCCTATTAATGCTGCTATTTTTTATTAATGCAGAAAGCAGAGTTATGATACGGGTGTATAATTTCTTCTTGAAATCAGCACTGAATTGTGTGACTGGTCGCAAGCAGGACTGATGGAACCATGTTTTAATTACCAGCCCTCAGTAATATATCCAGAGCTAGTAAAGGCCTCTGCAAATAGGGTTTGGGCTTCCTTTATGCTACAAACAGTTTACACAGCACAGACAAGCAATTATTTTGCTTTCCATTAAGGCACTGTATGTTCTTCAGCTTTCTGTGTGTTCTCAGCTAAAGAAATGGCATGAAATTTCCTGTAATTGTGAAGGTTATTAGAAAGAAGAAAAAACAAAATTTAAAATTTTCATCCGTGCACATCTGAGGCCTTAGCTAAAGCCAAGGTATCAACTCTCTATTGGAGGGGGGGGTCTTTTTCATTCATTACAGGAAAACTAAGGGTTGTCCTAGTAATATCATTTGAAAAAATCTCACAGAATCACAGAGTATGCTGAGTTAGAAGGGACCCACAGGATCATCGAGTCCAACTCCTGTCCCTGCACAGCACCATCCCCAAGAGTCACACCATGTGCCCGAGAGCATTGTCTAAATGCTTCTTGACCTCTGCCAGGCTGCTGCTGTGACCACTTCCCTGGGGAGCCTCTTCCAGTACCCAAACACCCTCTGGGGGAAGAGCCTTTTTTTAATATCTACGCAAAAAAAAAAAAAAAATCAAAGTGTAAGGAACTAAATATTTAGAAACTTATGTACCTGGTTATGAAACCATAATAATAAGAAAGCGTTCTTGTGTAATGAGCACTGCATGTCTGTCACATGGTGTTTTAATGTCTACAGTAGTTATTAGCTGAATATTTCCATTATTACCATTCTGTGAGCAACTGCCATTCTTGAAACTGATTGATGTTTATGAATAAAGCTCTTTTATTATGTGTTGCCAACTTCTGAGGATCAATCTTAAAACCTACAGTGCCTTCAAAGGAGTGATGATACCTCCTCTTTCTGGAACTAATCACATCTCAAGAAAGTGAAAGGGTGAAAACATTGTGGGTTTTTTCTGGAAAACTTTAATTGCATTGTAGATTATTCTGCTACAAAATGGTTGTAGTGTTTTATCTGACAAAAGTGACATGGGGAGAAAATAATTTTACAGGTAGAGAGATGTTTGAATATAGGCAACTAGCACTGTGAAATGGCTTGGCTCCAGGCAGTGAATTTATTTGTGAGTTGATGAAACTGTGGTCTCAATTTTTCATTGTCTGGGTGCATAACAGCCTTCTTATAGGGCATGCTGGTTGCAAAGTCTTCACTGGTTTGTGGTGAAGTTTTTTCACCTTTCATTGGTTTGTTTTGTGGGTTTGTGCTCTGTCCATTCTGGCCAACAGATCTGCAATTTCAGGGAAGAAAAGTACAAGAAAAAGAAAAGAGAATGCTCCTCCAAGTGTTTATCTTCCTAAGGCCACACTGTCTTGCTGGGGCGTAGACAGTCTCTAATCGTGCTTTTAAAGTTTTTCAAAGCGGGAAAGCTGTAAGAAAACATTACAGGCAAGTAAGTGGTAAATATTGCTCAGAGAGAACTAGAGGTTTGTGGAGGTTTTGTGCATATTTTGTGCATTATTTAAATTTTTTCATCCTCCTCCTGCCTCTATCCCTTAGAGACAGATTTTTAAAGGCATAGTGCCCTCTGGCTCCAGCGGGAACTACCAGAAAATGGGAGCTTCTTGTGCTTTCCTCACAAAATAAAGCAGAGAAAGAAACTGATGCTAGTTTAAAACTGGCCTGTAATGTAATGTCTGAGCTCAGCTTGTAGGAGCGAGTTCAGCTGCTGACACTCATCTAAAGGCATGAACAGGAAGCTCCCAATGACTATATTTGTACTTTAGAGACCACCTAAAGATGGAAAATTGCTGCTCCAAAGACCCTTCAGGTTCTATATTAAAATTAATAAGGCAAGTCTTGAGCTGAAGAATCCTCCCAATAAACTGTTTTCAGCAGGTAGAGTGAGAACCCAGATGTTCTTTAGCTCATAATTTGATCACCGGGCCTGCAAAAATCACGTTCCATCCAGCCCTCAGTATGAACAGCTCTAGGTTTTGCTCTTGATCACATAAATCTTTGTCTGCCTGGATGCTTTTGTGTCAAAGTCAGAAACAGCAAAGTGAAATTCTCAAAAGCCCCCATGCTTTGCTTCTTTTCCCAACCCTACCCTGGTAGCAGCAGCCTGCTTCCCAAATATCTCGAAAGACTCTGGTATGGCCCTTCTTTCCAAACGATGACGCAGCCCACCAGCTTACAGACACACGCAGATCCCCACGAACAGTCAAGGTAGGTAGTTTCCATTTATTGCTGGGAGGAAAAAAAGTGTCAAGTAACTTCCTACTCATCCTATGGCAAGCAGAGTAGGGCTGTGTGCTTCAGCTACCTTAGGTATAGCTATCAGTTCTCCTACTCTTGGTTGTGTGAGTCTTGAGAAATGGGAAGTGTTGAAATAAATGGCTATGATACACACAGTGTTGAAATAAACATTTATTTTAACACATTGTATGTGATGAGCCATTTATTTTAACACTTTTCACTTGAAGTGTTGAAATAACAGGTTTTATCAGGGGACGTGTCATCCACTGTTTTATGTATATGTGAATATGGAAATACATCTACTGAGTGTGCGTGTATATATATACTCACACAGATTATATGGATGTGTAATAATAATAATATGGTAGATGTGTGTGTAGACACTAATGCACAGGCAAATACAGTGTTTTCTACTCAAATTGAGTCTTTTGTTTCACAAAAATTTGTGTTTATGCCGTTGTATTATTAATATATCTGTGTATCTATAAATAGATCTAAATATATTAGTACATAAAATTGTTTATTACTAGGTAACAGCAACTGGATGAGATAGATAAAATAGAGGGATAGAGAAAATAAAATACATAAACCTCAAAATAGGACAACGACGAACTTGAGTTATGTAAAGCGAGAAAGAAATACTTTATCTGAGATTTCTAGTTATCTAGACCTGGTTTCTTTAGTTTGCTGTAATTTCTGAAGTTCTGCTTCCTTTTCTGTGATGGACTTCTTAGCCAAGTGGTTATTAAAGAGCACGAGGTATGAATCAGGTTTTGTAAATGACCTGAAAAGTTGTTGTACTGCATTTTTCAGTAATTTTGGCTTTTTAAATACAATGTAGGAGCCTCAATTCCCTGCTCAGCAGGCAGTCACGTCTCTAACAGTGTGTCCTTAGTTGTAGTAAATTGCCTTTTTGCGGTTAGAATTAAGTATGTGCTGAAGCACTGGCACAGACGTGGGCAGACACACACGTCCTGGTTCCAGGGTCAGGTTGACCATGGAGGTTAAAACCAGCTCAAACAAAGGCAGCACTGCCGAGGCTGACAGAGGCAAGGCTCCCTTTGAACAAATCTGTAAATAGCCAGAACCGTTTCTACCAGACTTCAGGTTAAATCCATCTGTCTCTGCATCAGAATAAAAGGGCAGCAAGACCTACCTGTGGTAAAGTGAACCACTCACATCTTTTGAGGGGAAGAATTTGGTAGGAACTCATTTGTACCTTTGTGATGGCTGCAGTGGTCTTGTCTGGTAACTTGGCGGTATTTTCTAGACGAGCTCTTCATTGGCTGTTATGCTGGTCCTACTCACACGTCCTTTTCTTTGTATTGTTCTGGGAGCTTACCTTGGCTATTTTATTACCTTTTCATTACTGTTGTGTCATGATTTGTTTTCTTGATTAGCACTGGCACTCTCTGGGTAGCAGGCAAGGTTTGCCCTGGCCAGGAGAGGGTTGCAGTGCAAAAGGTGCCAGATCTCCTGCAGCAGCAGTGGATGCTCAGCCCCGCCACACCAGAGCAGCTGGCTCAGGCTCCAGGTCATGGTGGGCAGCTAGAGCAAAGCAGTCAAGGGAATGAAAGGGCTTCCTCAGCCAACCAAAGAACGTGGAAAGTACTCTCTCAGACAATTTCCAGCTCCCAGTCAAACCAAAGTAGAAACCACGAGTGAAATTAAATAATGAACGTTTGATGAATTGCAACAGAAAATGCTTTGCTAGGTTTCATGCTGACGATCAGAAGTATCGACTTTTAGTGAATCTGTAGTTTTCAGTGAGAGAGTGGCTTTGTTAGGAAATGTTTAACCACTTCTTGCAGCATTCACAAAACAATTTGTATCTGTCCTCTTGGTTTTTCCTATGGAAGTTTGATGTGAGTGAAAATTCCCCCAGGTCTCCACAGATAAATAATATTTACAGATAAGAAAAATTTAATTTTTCCCTCTCTCTTTCTCTGATTCTAGCCTTTTTTTAATTGAGAGAATTCTCTGATGAGTACTAAACATTTATTGAATGAGAACTCTGGTGATTTTTTGAATTTTCAGCTGAAAGAGCATAAATAATCATTTGTATTAATTCAAAAATGGTAAAATTAAATCCTAAAAAGAAACTGATTTTTCTCTGTCATTATGGAAGTTCCAGCTTTTTTTTTTTCTATTTGAGTACAAATTTATTTTCTTTTGAAGGAAATATGAAGCAAAATGACTGCCTCTTTTTTCTACTCAGAGGTTGGGTTCAATTCTGTATGTATCAGAAACAGAATCACGTGATGTAAGCTTTGAAATTAAAAGGAAGGGGTCAACAGTTATCAGAAGAACTGTTGACACACTATCAGTGTATCTAGATAGTCACGATATGCTGACAAAAACCCTGTCAGTTGATATGGTTTCAAGAGCCTGCTATAGCAGAGTGAGATAGAAATTGATTCAAATCTGCAGAACCATTAGCTTTATTCTAAAGTCTTGTGACAAAGTCCTGACTTCTCTGTAGTCTGCAGAACCTTTGCCATTGATTTGGTAGAGTTGGTGCATCGCCCATCACAACTTTTGAATAACGTGAAACATTAAGTAGCCATTGGCTTGAAGTTGTCGGCTGACTGATGTAGGGGCATTCCATAAAAGGACTCTTCCCTCATACTCTCCATTGGCACATGAATAACTAAAATTTTTGTTTGGAAATAGCCAGAGCCTGAGTGAATTAGTGATTTTAGCAAATGGCTATTCATGAGTAATAACGGACTGAAGGACTGACCAGGCAGGGAAATAGTGAGCAGTGAGAAGAGTCATCTCTGGATCTTGAGAAGTGCTGGGCTGTGCACCGTTTAAGCTGTGGCAAGGTCCACCCTGCTTTTGCTTTCTGGGAACTTCCTGTATTTTTTAGTGCACTAGATATTGTGTGTCCCATTTGCAGACCTCGTAACAACTGTGGAGAGTCTTTCTCTCTAAACACGTCTGTTCATTGGATTTTCTTCTGCATATAAATGCATTCTCTGGTCATTTTGAAGGATGTGTCTGCTACACTGTTTCATTAAACTGCCGCGTTATCGGGTAATTGTTTAAACATAATGCCATAGCACTATCAAAAGGAAAGGTGAACTAATGGCATTTGCAAATGTCAGGGATTATCTTAACACTTTTATTATAGTTTATAAAAAGTAGGTTCAGGGCATTCCATGGCAATTATTTCCACAGAAATTGGTTATTTAAATAAATTGCTAATTATCTGGATATGACAGTATTGAAAACCCTGCTAATGAGTTATTTGATAAGTGTAGCTTATGGTGGCCACCTACAGGTGGCAGAAAGAAAGAGCGAGCGGGATAATTGCAATCAGAAGGAATGTGACGTGAGTGGTTTGTGTGTAACCCACAAGTTTCCCTGAACTGTTTGCAAATGCAGATTATGTAAAGTGCTTTGATCACCAGTATTAGGCAGCATATACATTATGCAGAAAATGCCTTAATAAAGAATTATGTTTTCTGATGAAAGCAAATTTCTAATCTCCAGACTTTCTTACCTACTTACTTTCTGAATCGTTGGATTGATCGTCTACAGTGCCTGAACTTTTCCAGACCATTTTCCTTGTATAATGCTTTTCACCCTAGTTTGTTATTTGCTGTCATTGGCTTCTCTTGTTATTAGCGTGATTAATTTTAACGGTCTGGGAGATAACCATGTCAGTTTTCTTCCAAGAAGGTGTCTACAGAGGGAGAAAAGGGGATGTTGCTTAGATTTGGAGGGGTTACATTTCTGTAGCACCACAGATTTTAGGGGTGATTTATTAGTAAAAAATTATGTATCATTGAAAATTCTGTTTTTTCTTTGTAATATTTAGGCTCAGTGGTTTAAATCTCATATTAAATTTTTATATAATATAATGCCAATTTTAAAAATAATTTTACTTGAAAATGCACAGAGTGGGGGGAATTATGACCCAAATTCATTTTTAACCCATCCAGCAACTGTAGGTACAAAAAATTTGGTTTTAGTTGTTCTACTATCCAAAGATATGAGAGTTTTCTTTCCTTTAGAATCTCTTTCTTTGGTTAATACAGAGTTTGATAAAGATCATTCAGACTTTTTCAAGTTTCAGTCTCAGTAGTGCCAGTCTGAATTGACTCTGTTGGCTGTTTTTTAATGGACCTGGATCATCTTTACTTAAAGGCCTCATTAGAGCTGCTGCATATATGCATAGAAAACCTTAAGCTATCAAGTTAGTCCTATATATTGCAAGTGAGAAGGTAGCCCAGTGTTCAAGACTTCTGTGATTATTTTTCTCCCATTGGTGGATCACTGGGATCAGAAGATCTGCATTGTTTCTCTTGGGAACTCCCAAAGCTACTGGGTCGCTTGAAACTTAACACCAGGCTTCTTGAAGAAAGTTTGGCTCTGAAGCCTCAATCTAGTGAACATTTTTGGTGTTTGACAGGATTGATTCCTCTGGGAACTCCAAGTACTTATGAAGTCATAATAAAAGGTGTGTCTTCTGGCATTGGTAAGGGTTTTTTTACTTCCTAAGGAAATATAAACAAACAAATAAGCAGGTATAATATCTTTCATCAGTTTGTCATCAGCCTGCTATCCTCAGTGGAGAAGAGCAGCTCTGCCTACCTGTGCTGATCAGGGAGAGACGTTTGATTGATGTATGTTCTGCTTCTCCTTCGTGTTGGGTTTTGGCTATTGGATTTCCTTGACTGATAGTCTGAAAAGTCTTGCTTTTTATTATTAAAAAAAAAAAGAAGAAAAGAGAAAAAAAAAAAGGAAGAAAAAAGAAGTAGAGAAAGCCAAAGCTCTTTGTTTTAAGGCAATAAAAAGGTCAGGGACTTCCATATCTTGTAATTATTTCATTGTTTATGTCTTTCTATAATAGCAAATATTTGTTCCATAATTAATGAGATTTGAAAGAGCTTTCAACATAGAGTAGCATGTCATCTCCATGAAGTATTTTTCTGTCTTTCATTTTTATATCTTACTCCCCTGCCAGAGGTCTTGATAAATGAACTTTGTTTATTAAATCTCATTATTTTACAGCAAGGTAAATGATAGCCACATCTAGCATCTGGTAGCAGCTGTAGCACTTCTATCAAGAGAGTACCATATCAGCAGTTTCTTCAGCTACGGGTGCTTAACTAGTGGAATTACAGATCCCAGTGTGTCAAAGTATGTGTTAGATGCTTATCTTTTAGTATGTGAGCTGTCTTTCAAATGCATGCTGGATTTGGACCTCAGCTTCTTAAATACCATTGGATTTATCAGAAAATGTTCTGCAAATTCCCACTACTACTTACAGATCTTTTAAAATTTGGCATTAAATCTCCTTTATTTCAGCCTTCTAAAAACTCCTTCTCCTCAAATCTCTATAGTGGAATTTATTACCTTCCTATGGTGCTTGTATGAAAATACAAGAAAACAGAGGCTGTAAGTCAAACTTGAGTGTTCATTTACTTTTTTTTATTTGCCTTCTTTTTTAATAGCTTGGCATTACTATTGTTTCTATGGTTTGCATTTTTTTTTCTTTAGTCTGGAAGGTTGTTTCACCATTTCATTAGGCAGTAGTATCTCTATCACAAGCAAATCACATCTTATTCCAGCCCAGCAGCTTTTGTTACAGAGGGAGAAGCTTCTGAGCTGTTGATGGAAAAATGTAGGGGAGAATGGCTGCATCTTATGTTGTGCTTGTTCCATATGATGTAGACTAATAAAAAAAATGCTGGGATGTATGGTGAGACCTTAGTGAACCCTCTGATTGTCATTACATCCATTTATTTACTCTCATCAGAAGCACTTGTGAAATGTTTTTAAATTCATTTGGGTGAATTATAAATGAATGGAATACTTTTGCAATCATACCAATTTATCACTAATTTACTAATCACCAAACGTAGGTAATAATTCGTATTATGAATATCAAATTCAGCTAGTACTAAAAAGTACCTATGCTCCATAATAAATTCTAAGTCTCGTTGCTGTTTCTTCTAGGCTTCATTGAATCATATACTTGATTTCTGTGGGCTGAATGAAGGCCTTTCTGATTGCCTATTGTGCTGAAACCGTAAATAAGCTGTCATCTGGTCCTTTTCCTGCACTGACCACTGTACAGAGACAGTAATTTAAGTGAGAAGGGGGCTAATTATATTCTGGAAATATTTTCTTGTGAAACTCTTTACTACAACGTATCTTTAAGGCCATGTGTCTAAAAGCCTTTAAAACTCATTGAAAGCAAACTCTGAAGAGTTACATTGGGGTTAGAAGTGTATAAACCTTCATGCCTCAAAGCAGATTGGGAAGAAATTTCCCTGTAGCCACATAATTTCAGAGTTACCAGTGTCTGTATTCTTTCACCTTTCTGAAAAACAGTTACCTCATCGGTGAGATTCTGGAGCTGTGTCTGCCTGAAAGCAATATAGCAAGTCTGATGCTTACTTCTAGCTTCAGTTTCAAAAACTGAATATTTGAAGAATTTAATGAACTACTGTTTTTTATGAGATTGCTTGCAGTGGTTTTGGCCATGTAGTGTTTGTTTTGGCCTTTATGCCTTCCAAAAGGCTTTATTTGTCAATCTGCCAGAGCAAACTGCATGGTTTCATTTTTTTCCCTCAAGCACTTCTCTAAGACTGGACCCTTAATTATGTCATAATATTTGCTCTTTGGACACTTAGCAGTCATCCTCTTTCAGAGAATCATTCTGTTCCTTTCAAACACATTACAATTGATCCAGTCCTAGTGTCCTACAGAAAATTCCTCTTCAACTCCAGCTTCTTTCTGTGATCTGTTCTGTTGGGATTTTAGTTTCTTTAAAGCCGTTTGGGTGAGATTTCACATTTTTATCCATCAGGCTCTGGTTTCCCTGAAAACACAGCAATAGTGCATCTTGGGTTAGGCTGTCCCTCTCATGTGCATAAAGTTTAGTTGCTGTTACCTCATACAGTACTGAGGGGGGAAAAAACCAGCTTGCCAGCCATAGCCGTTCAGGTCCTCTGGGACTGATGTGTCCTCCCTTACACTACTCTATTGTTACACAATTATGGCATCAAATTAGGCTAAAGGTTCTCTGAATTAAGTAGAAATTTTAATAATGTGGGAGTTATCTAGAGAAATACCAACTAGCCTAAAAAATAACTGCGAGTTTCATCTATGTTGTCCATCATTTAATGAGCAGCCTCTGTAGGCATATTTTTAATGCTTGCATGCCATCAGTAGAAGGTAGTCAAAACAGATGAATTGCAGACACAGTGTATCTAAACTTTAATCATAATCCTCTAAATATAGCAGGGGGTTGTCTGACTCAACCTCTATGTACCATTTGAAATACAAGCTTCAGTTTTGGAGACATTACCATAAATGAATATACTTTATTCTTTTGAGAATTTGGCTATGATATAATTGTTAGAGCAGTCTTACTTAAAGAATTATCTGAATCTACAAACATCCAGAAGGGGAAAGAAATAAAATATTAAATGTCAAGTGCAGTGAAATGGCACTTTTAAACAACTTTTAGTCGAACATAAATAAAGGAAATATTTGCTCTTACTCGGACAACATTTAGGTTCAGAAAATCAACCTGATTCTTTATGTAAAAACATAGATCTCTTTGTCTACAGTGTACTGTATGGTAAAGTATTGCTTTCTGTCTCAGACATTGTTAGTCTTTGTTTTGAGCATCAGCTAAAATGTGCAAGCTAGCTTTGCAATGCTTATCCAAATGTTCGTGCAGTTTTCTGTATTCCAGCCACATGTATAATTTGCTGTATAAGTGTTGCTACCACTTGAAACCCCCTTGGTGTCAGTTTAGAAATGAATATAACCTCTGCACCTCAGAATTAGATGTTAGTTCCTGATGTTGCTGTACCACAAGGGATGTGCAAGTTCCATGAGGGTCTGTTGGGACGTTGCTAACCCCATGTCCTGGTTTTCTGTAGGAAATGCTATCCGGCCCATCGCCCTCCGCGCAGTGTCTGCCATCGCCCGTGCTCTCCCAGGGTTTCCCATCTTGGCAACTGGAGGCATCGATTCTGCCGAGGCTGGGCTTCAGTTTCTGCACAGCGGGGCTTCTGTCTTACAGGTACCACGTCTTTCTTTGAAACGTTAGTGTTCAAGTAACTGTGATTAAGATCATAATGTATCTTCCTTTCAAACATTCTGATAGTGTGGGGTTTCTACCATTGAAAAGAGTTTTCATTTTCTTAACTACATGCTGCTTGCTAAGAGACATTCATTTCACATAGAGGAGGAGGAGCATTGCCAAAAGAAAACTTTGGGTGTTGCAATACCAATCTGGGAGAAGGCTAACCATGAGTTTGTTAGTACTTTTTAATCTCTGGCTTAGAGGATTTAAAATTTAAACATCTCTCCCTTGTCATGCGAACAGGGTTGACTCAGAGTTAAGCTCAAGCTATCTGTTGTTCCTGTATTCCCAGTTTTTGTTTTCTGCAAAGAGCCTTCTCAAGGTGAGAGGGCTTCCAAAGAGTACTGCATTGGTCTCACAGGGAGCCAGTTTAAAGTAACTCTTGTTTATCAGGCATCTGTGTCCCTTAAACATGTTCATTGAAACAGGAGATGTAGAGCTGTACCCCCTGCATGAGGTGCTGGCCTTGCCCTGCAGTGATGTGTTGGCTGCTTTCAGCAGTCAGGCTGTTGGCGTTGCCTCAGGGTTGGTTTGAGGTGCTGGCCACGCTGGCGTGGTTGGTTAGTCCCTGTCATGGAAGGAAGCTGTGGTGGCCTTGTATTACAGGCACCAGAAAATTGTCTGGAAATCAGCCCCTTACCTGCTCTGCCAGGCATGTCAGGGCACCATTGCAGCATATATGTTGGAATGGCTGAGGAGCAGGTGGTCTTTATGTCATATTGTTCCGCTGTATATTGTTACATTCTGGTGGATGTTCAGCCCCTTTATCTGTCCGTCCCACCATAGACAGCAGCAGCTGTGGATCCTGTGAATATGGGCTTTGTGTCACTCCATGGGATGACTAGAGTGGTTTCATTCCCACAATTCACTTTGACATTGAAATTAGATTCAGTGTGACCATCCTTTTTACACAGCTACAGTGGCTGCTGAGATTAGTCATTTGTTTGCCATGTTCCACAAAAAATGAAAAAAAAAGCCAGCTCAGTGTTTTGGTTTGGTTGGGGTTTTTTAATGCACATCAAAGTTAGCATCTCTGGGAGCTGAAGCAGAAGGCTGTTGCTTTTTTATAGACTTGCTATGTTCTTTGGATTTATTAATATAATTTTTTTTTTTTAGTTGTATTAAAGCGATTCAAATTTTTCTTTTTTTGTGGACAGATAAAAGATTGACCTCTCTTACAACAATTGGCTGAGAGCTTCTTCCGTATAAATACTAAGTAATGGTGCAAATTACAGGGCAGCATTTGTCTACAAAAAAAATCAGGATTGGCAAGGAAATGTTTTTAGTGCTCTAGATGCATGTCATTTGTTATTGCTAATAGAGCTGCAGTTTTGATGGCTTTGTCTCAGCAGTGTTCCATGATCTGAACTACACAGAGTGAAATGATTTTCTGTTCTGTGTCTGCTGCATCTGTTTCTGGATGACTAAAAATCAAGAGGTTTAATGTCACTTTTGCACTTCTATTTTATATAGACCATGCAGCTGTTTGGTTTTTTATTCTTTCTTCTCTTTTCCTGTTAGTTTGGCCCGATGGTAATGGGAAATTCTGAAATATAATTTGATGCAGACATCCCAGTCAGTGCTCAAGAGAAAGACTATTTGATTTACAAGACATTAATTATTGTTTTCTTTTTAGTAGTAATCAAATTCTCTGAAACTGGCATCCACAAATGACTTGGATCTATACAGATCTTTTGCCCTTTACAGACCAATTTCTCTTTTCAACAATTTTTTCCTGGAGATGGTAAAAAACCTCTTATTTTGTCCTTAGGTTTCACCAGTTTAACTCAAGTAATCTCTAGAACTGGTTTTAAACTCCTCTGGATCAAAAATATCCTCAGTTTGAGTGGTTTATTTCTGTTTCACTAAAGTAGGGAAGTCATTTAAACTAGTCTCAGATAAATGGATTCTGAAGTGGCTGTGTAGGTAAGGATCTGAACTAGTTCAATTGCATCTATTTTAAAATAAGCCTTTAGTAAAATTCATGCAAGATTGTGAACTCAGGCCATAAGTCTTTCCCTCATGATGGGAAGGACAGATGGAAGGGAGAAGGAAATGAGTAATCTCTGTAGAAAGTCGTAGAAGAAATACACTTACTGGAACTTGACTGAAACATATTTGCTTCTCAGATGAGACACATTGTGATAGACAGAAGACAGCCTCATCTTCACAGGTCATCTTTGGAACCTAATTTGGATTGTGAGAATCATTTCCATTGTTTTTTTTCTAAATGAGGTCATACAAATAGCCAGCTAATACTCTTTTCTCTGAATCCCAATCTCTCTCACATATCCTTGGTGTCAAATGCCCGACTTGCTCCTTCAGCAGTCACAACCTCTGTTGTTTACAGCTTTAACATTCACTTCTGCTTTCTCAATACCAACATACAGACCGGTACAGAATTTGTAGATAGCATCAAATAAAGTGGTCTACTGAATGGGTCAGTATTTAAGATTCATTGCATAGCAAGTCCCTGAGTTAAGCAGGTAGAAGCTGGGACTGTACTAGGGTAATTCCATATGTGTCCTTGTGCTTTAAGTAAATGGTTTTTCGTGGTGCCTGGCACTTAACCAGCATCAAACCATGGCAGTGACATAGCCTTATCTAAAATACCTGCTTTGGACCCTGTTAGAGGTGGTTCTGAAGAGACACTCAGACTGACACAATACTGCACGTTTCATGATCTGACTTCACATTTCCAAAACCACGAGGACACCTTATGACTGATCCAGAGGCAGGAAGCAAGCAGCCTGGGCTTTGGCAGTGACGGAGCGACCTCTGTGCTCATCCGTGCCAAAGAGGCAGTGGGCTTAAAACTGGGGTATGTCTCTGCTATCACCACCCTGTTACCCTTCAGGATTTGTAAAGGGTAGGGACTGTCAGCATTAAACATGGTCCTGTCCTACAGAGTAGCACAGACTGTACTGATCTATCCATGGAGCCCAGCTCTAGAGCCTGGGACAGCTGCCCTTGCTTGGCCACTGGGCTTCCCTTTGTTGTGTCTCAACAGGAGTCCTGTGTCTTCTCTGCCGTGGGAGCGGGACGTTCATGGCCTAGGATAATAAGGAGGCTTTGTGTGAGTTGATTTAATTGCAATGTAGCATATCGGTTAGAGGAAAGGTTTATTAATAATAAATGTTCTTCCATTAAAAGCAAGATCAGGTTTTCCTCTGCAGCTATTTCACCTGCAACCAGTTCTCCATTATTTTTTCCAATTGCTTTTATTTTTGAAACATGGGGATTTATTTTCCATTTGCAAAATCATCATACACAGGAATGCAAGTCAGGAGGTAAGCCATATTTTGCTGTATGCCATAATCACTTCAAGTGGTATTAAGCAGGTATATTAGGAAATGGTATGGGGAGAGAGTTTCAGTAATCAAAATATGTTCTATCCCCTCCTTTAGAAGATGGAGGGCAACATCTTACTATTGTTGCTTGGAAAAGGGTTTGGATGTAAGGAATTTTGCAGCAGGTATGAAACACAAACTGGATCATTGTAGTCAGTAGTAGCTGAGCTTAAGATTTTATACAGCAATTTAACAGAGCATTCTTCCCCTTTATGGACTTCAGAAACACTTGCAAAAAAAAAACCCACTTGTTTATTAATTTCTCATTAAAGATGCTGAAACATTTCAGTCATTCTTCAGCTGATTCCATAGCACTATACTTTTTTAAACATACCTGAATCTACCAACCTCTTTTCAGTACAGGCATGAAATTTAAAAAAAAAAAAAACAAACCAATTTTAATATGGAGATAATCCTGCACTCATTTTATACCAGGAGTTCCAGCAATGTCTAGAAGCATCTTTCTGTGATACATGTCATTATTATAGGCTTCCACTGAGGCAGAAGTATTTTATTTCTAATTTAAGTAAGCTTTTTTTAAAGCCCCAATTTATCAAAATTAGATGTATATCAAAAATTTTTGCATGTTTTGCAACATGTATGTGATTTACCATGTTACACTGATGGTTTGTTAGATTTTTGCAAGGTTTTGAAAGAGACATACATTTTTTAAAGTCATCTTGATGCAGGAAATTAAAATGGGAAACAATTATAGAAAATTCCAGCGGAAAGAGAAAATGCATTATGGAAAAAGCAATAAAAGCGTAAAAATATTAAAGTAAAAATCACTTCACAGTAGCCTGTATGATTCAATTGTAGATCAATATTGTGTAGTTAATGCATTAGCAGTAGAGCATTAATTTGCAATTACAGCAGGTGATCTGATCCTCTGTGTTCTGTCCATTGACATAAATGACCTTTTGTTGAAAGAGATTCTGTAGTCATTATTTCTAGCAGATGTAACTGAAAAAAAGAGGTAGAACAAAGGGGTACTTCCTGAAGTATACTTGTTTCATGGTAGACCCTTTTAGCATTATATTCTGGTATGGAATACTTTGTTCATCTGGAATATTGGTCATTTTCATGTAAAGAATATGGATTCCTTTTCAAATAAATACCTTTTCTCATGAAGTGTGGAGGTCACACACGTCCCCTGCTGCAGACATGGATGTCTGTAAGGTTTTCTACCCAGCAGTGGTTTAAAATCCACCTACGGAATGCTGTTTCCCAGTGGGGCAGCCTGTGGCTTTGCCCTGAGCCCTTTTTCATACCCACCTTCCTCCACCTTCACCTCCCTCTCCTGGCCGGGATGGAGTGCCTCGCAGCCCTGTCCTGTGGGCGCTGTGCTCTTGTCCTCCCCGTGTTGTGTTCAGCCCATGTGCACCTGCTGCCTCCGGGCCTTGCCCCGTGACCCTCCTCATCTCTCAGGCAGGGGAAGAAGATGGGAGTGTGCCTCCCACCACAGACAGAGCTGCCATGAAGCTGGATCTGCCCCATGCCCTTCTCTGCTCTCCAGCACCAGTGGGACCTCAGGGATCTGAGGAAGAACAAAACCATTCTGGAAATGTGGCAGCCTATGACAGGAAAGCAATAGCGATGAGTTTTGCCTCTGTAAGATAAACTCTCCCTCCAACGTGGAACACAGTTGTTTTTGTGAGACTGCTTGTGGATTTTTAACATTTTCAACAAGCCTTCTTGTTGGTAACTCTTTGGAGCAAAAGTCTCAAGGGATTCGGGACAGTTTGATTATTATTTTTTCTTCAGTAGGCTTTTTAACAAAGCATTTAGCTGAGAGATTTTTGTAACAGCAGGATGGCCCTTTGTGTGTGAATAAACAGGCTTTTCCACCACAAAATCGTGGGACTTGATCTACGAGGCAGCACTGTTATTGTATTTGTGCAAATGTGGAACCCTGTAAGGAACTCTATACTTTTTTTATGGCTACAGAACTGCAAAGTAGGGATCCATGCACTTCACTGCTATTCTTTTTAGCCCATGTCAGTGTCTGTTGAAGTCAGGGAAGACTCTGATACCTTAGTTAAGTGAGGACTAGAGCAGGCCAAAAAATTCTCATCCTGGGATTATTATTTGTGCCATTTAATGCAGAGTGAAGAACTAAAAGGCATTCAAATCGTGGGAGTGCAGAGCAGGGGAGTGAGGGAGCTGGCCCTGTGTTTTGAAATTCCAGGTTAAATTTATACTGATAACCATTGGGGAAAAAAATACTTTGTCTTGCAATGAATTACCATGATTTTGAATGCAGACAAAAGAGTCCTTTGTCTCAGCCCTGTATGAGTAGAATGAAGTTGGGTGGATTGCTGCAAGTCTCAAACAGCCACAGAGTACCATTGGTGTGGCAGAGCAAGGCTGTGCTTCTCCTGTCTGGACTCCCAAAGAGCCCACCCTTCCTCTGCCCCCTCCTTGTCCTTACCCCAGCACACCGGGTGGGGACACAGGCTGCAGGCTTTGCTCTGTGCCAGGCAGAGAGTGCTCCAAGAGCAGATAAGCCCAAAACCGGCACACTTGGGCACCAGCTGGACACTGAGGTTTCTGACACAGGCTGTGGCTTGAGGGCTAGAAGAACAAAACCTTTCTGTACAAAGCTGTCCGTGACACAGAGAAGTTAAAAGTGCTGGACCTAATTCTTCTCTCACAATTAAAACTGATGTGGGAAGAATAGGTTGTTGGATGCGGTGTCAGGCTACCAAAATTATACAAGACAAGATTCAAGGGATGCTACTTTAAACCCACCAAGATTTTTAAGAAAAAAGAAATGCCACTTAAGGCAAAATCACTTTTCAGACGTAAGTCCTTTGATTGAGATAAGTGTAGTCTCCTGTAGAAATAGCAGTTTTTAGACTGTATTCCCAAAGAAACTTAAAAGGTATTTGTACATCCATTTGAGTATCCTCCATCACATCTGAGCTTTGTGGCCATTTTCACTGAAATTTGCCAGAAGGTAGAAAGTGTTTTGCTCTAACAAATTTTGAGAAACAAAAAAAGGCAGAGGAGAGAGAGTAGCTGCATTCCTTCACTGTAAGCACAAGCCCACTATGAGCTCACCTTTATTAGACCTCTGAGAACCCGCATGGGACAGCGCTGTTAGGACTGTGTCAGCCACAGGAAAGGCTTTAATTGGCAGTCACACCTTATTAGACGTCAGAGAACCCAACCAGGAGACACAGAGCTGCTGGAAGCCAGATATCATTAGCTCCTCTGCTCACAGAGCCACACACTGAAAAAAGTCTTCAATGGATGCAGCACTGAATGGAGTGGCCGTTCTCTGCAGAGCTGAAATTTGCAGTACATGCAGAAACAAAAGAGGGAACAGGGTGCTGTTTGAACATGTCGACATAAAATCCAAAGAAAAATGAATGTGAAAGAGAGGAAGGAGTTGGGACCGACATACCCAAGCATTCACTTCTGAAAACATTTCATTATTTTCTGGTTTTTTCCTAGCCCAGTGCTAATTACAGAAATTCAACCTGTTCTCAACTGTCTGTCTTTGCTAATAAAAAAAAAAGTAATTAGAGGACTGCCACACTTGCTCCATTACAGATGATTGGGAGGAAAATTGCTAATTGACAGTGAGAATTTTCTGTGACAATTTCTTTTAGAGGAAATCACGATTTGTCAAACAAAAACAATCCATAAAGTTTTTTGGTTATAGTAGTAAAAACCATCAAATTAGAACAGGTTTTCATTATTGATTCTTACATATTATTTTGCCACTTTTAATGAAAAGTTGCACTATTCAAATCAGCACATTGTAAAGTTACAGACTAAATTCAACGCTAATAATGCCTTTTATTTTGTGCAGTTTTGCATTAGTTCTGCATTTTATTTGGAGCTGCTTAGGGGATTTATCTATTAGCTTTCTTTTATTTCTGCTCATTTCACCAGCTAGTAAATGAAGTCTGCATAGATGGGATTGTTATTTCATAAATTTGTTAGAATGAATTAAAGCTCATTCTGTAACAATTGCCATTTTTCATTCTTGTAATGAATTCTCACACAACATAGTTTCAGCTATCACTGTATGGTAATAATTATTTACTAACAATTAGGTCGCAGTTGAGTATCAGCTCGAATGCTGTCCTATACCAGTCACTCCTGGCCTCTGCAGGGGGATTTATTCTCCTGGGGACACCAGGTCTGCTCCCCCATCCTGGGTGTGTGCCCTGCTTCCCTGGGTCTGGTCACACAGGGACTTTAAGAATTGAGGCGATGGGAAGAGTAATTGCTTTGGCAGAATGTTTTTCTCCATGTCTCCCAAGGAACCACAGTATCGCTTGTCCTTTGAAAAACCAGTACTGCTACGCCTATTTTTAATGTGGATTCACACTACTGATGTGGATTCGTGCTGCTGCTCTCTTACATGAACACACACAGAGCTGTTCTCCATGCAGATAAAGCACATGGTGTGAATTGACACTGAGTTTTGTTTAAAGTTTGCAAAGTAAATGCAACATGGAGATGACTCTTCACTAGAGGCTCAGTTAATTGTTGATGAAATTGTTGGCAAGTTGTTTTACTCAGCTCAGGTTGCTTTCAGACATGAAGCTAGCTCTGTTGCAGACTGAGTTCCCTTGAGTACATGTGGAGGTGACTGGAAATTGAATCTGGAAGTGTACCCAGCTCCTTGTTGGATATTGAAAATAAATAGAAGGCAAGATAAGCTCAGTGGAAAATGCTGTTTCTTTGTTCCTTTCTGGCATCTCCAATAATTACTTAGGAAAATTCCTGTGGGGTTGTTTTTTCTTACTGTTATATATGTTGTAACTGCAGGGGACTTGTTTTCCAGAAAGGGAGAATGTAAAACATTCAGTATTGCAAAGCTCTGCCATCAGAGAAGTTCTTCTTGGAAATATCATCAGTAATACGAAGCAAATAAATGTTTAAGAAATTTTCCTTTTTGTATCATAGCAGCTCTGTTGATCTTTCAGTCAGAGGCTGTACCTGGCAGTGAAAGGAAGAAAGGGAAAGCAAGCAGTGAAAGAGGCTGTGCTCGGGGAAGGCATGGTCCTGGAGCCCACACTGACAAGGAATGCCCTGCTGTGCCTCTCAGCTTGGGCTTGCTGCTGGGCTAGCTGCAGTTTGGTCATGGATCTGTCGCTTTTCCCAGTGGTAGAAAAGTGGGTTTTCTGCCCAGGAAGGAGGGAGCAATAAGTTTTTCCTGCTACAGCACAAGCCTCCTGATACAGCTTGATCTGGCTGAGGAGGGGTTCTTTTATCCGTGCAATTAGAATAAAAGAAACAGCGAAAGCATTTTTCTAAGCTGGCATTTCGGAAGCTGGCAGTACATTTAAGAAATGGTTTAACTTCCTTCAATATCCTGAGTTATGTTGCCGCTTTTCTTGCTGGTATTTATTATTTGGATGGAGATAGGTAAAACAATCCCTAAGGAAATGTGGAAGTGGGTTTTTATCTCAGACACGAAGGATTCGCAGGGTCAGAACTATTTTGTTCACATGAATCTCGCTCTTCAATGGACACAGCAGCTGCTGCACAAATTCATACAGGCAAGCTGATAAAGGATGAAAGTAATTTTAGCTGAAATATAATGTGAGAGTACTAGAGGGAAAGAGTCACAAGGATGAGGGGTTAATCATTGCAGGACTGAACTGAGGTTCCAAAATGGAAAAATTGCTTTTCTGTTTGATTTTCAGAGGTCTGCAGCTTTCAAAATTCTGGTCACAGGAGGATGTCCCTCAGTAGATGGTTCTCATTAGAATTTGTTGAAAATTTCTTTGAGGAAACTGTTTTTCATTGACAAATTTCATTTAATCAAAATAGATCTGGGCTCAAGTCCCTGCTGTGTCTTGATTCAGAGTGTCCTGGGATGAACACTGAAGGTCTGCCCTGGATCTGTTAAGCATTAATGAGCCTGACTATTGCCAGTGATGAGGAAATAGTTGTTCTGTCACAGGGAAGTTTAAGCATGGAAAAGTTTTCTAGTTTAGACTGATAATCAAAATTCTAAAAACGTGTGGAATTAACACATTTAAAGAAAAAAATATTATTTGAGTGAATCAAATCTGTTTTAATCTTTTTGCAACATATTTTGGTTTTGACCTTTTCATTCCAATTAACTTGGATTGCGAAACAGACATTTTCGAGTTAAATGGAGCCATTGCACTCCGTGTTGTCAAACAGCACGTATTGGTAACTCTGAAACTCTTTTTCTCGCGTTTTTCAGAACACCATTGTTTTCTGAAAAGCATGCTTTCCTAGAATCATTCTCATTTCTGACAAATACACCTTTCCAAAAATGGGATAATAGATCAACTCGATTCCAGAGATGATGGTGTTCCTGTGGCTAGCTCTTGGAAAACAAAATCTTAAAAACACTGCTAACTTCTGTGTAATGTTAGTTGATGACCTTTGTCATCAAAGCACCATATCTGAGTGACTTAACTGGTACCTGCTATAGAAATTTCTTTGGAGCTGGAATAAGTGGCTCATGGAAATGGGTCAAATAAATCTACATCTACCTGACACAACTGGTGATGCTGTCCCAGCAGCTGCAGAACCACAGAGAGCTGAAGGATTTCATTTTCCACAACAGTACTTATAAGAGAGAGGTGAGACCTTTGGGTGTTAATAAATGAAATATGATGGGCTATTCAACATATATTTAAAGATAGTTGTGGAGCCTCTGTGTGTTATTGGACTGTTTACACAGGGGAGTTAGTTCATTTGCTTTCAAAGCTATCTTTCATTTCGTAGATGTGCAGTACAATGACACAATTTTCTATACATGGCTGATTATGAAGCTGTTTCCCAGACTCCTCAGTGCTCAAGGCGTGTGCAATCATATTTGTTTTCTTAGGAAAGATGACACGATCAGCACTTTTATCAGGGTGTGTGTGCCCACCTACCGCATAAAGGTCCACTTTGTAGTTCCAAGAACTGACAGAATGCTTTAGTGAGATAAGGAAATATAACCATTCCTCTAGGGGTGGTTGACAGGGAAAAAACCCACAGTTACCTCAGGGAGCCTTCTGAAAATTCTTGATTTATTCTGCTCTTCCTCTCTCAAAGACACGGGATACAAAATTGCGTCGTTCAGGATTCCTTGATAAGTACCAGTTTCCCACTCCCAAACACCCAGTTTAGCTATTTAGATCAAAGATGCATTAATTGGCCAGTGGAGAACGTAGGGGGAGGAAAAACAGATTTGAGTAGGCTGGGAATTAATGCGTTGGATAACATTCCTAAAGGATCCCTTATAGTGCTCTTATCTCCTGCCGTGCCCTTGTCTGGTAAGTGGCTAATGGATTCTCGACTTTTTTCTCCTCCTTCATCACTGGCCACTCACATCTGCCAAGGGTTACTGGAGTGCAGTACATGAACAAGATCTGTCTTGCAGTCCCCAAAATCAGCTACTTTGTGGTCTTTCTGCCAGGAGAAGTAGCCATCACCTTGGTGCTGGGGAAGCTTCTCTGTAAGCCTGTCTCAGGAGGCTGCTGCGGCTTCAGGACATGCTGTGGGGCTCTTCCTGCTGCCCAGCTGCTGCTCCGTGTTTCTGTACATGTGGTCCCTGCCTCGATGCTCCCTAAGTGCCAGCTCAGCTCTGCTTGACACCGTGTCAGCATTAGGTTGGCCTGTTGTAGAGAGGATCCAAGCTGTTGCAGGAAATACAGCTCATGTCCCATGAGCTTGTCTTGCATGGGCTGGAGACATTCTTCTACTTTTAACTAATTTTGAGCTCCATTACTTACTGGCATTTGCCTTTACTTGTGATTAGAATGACAATTTATCTCAAGATTGATGAAATTTCTTGAGGTATAACAAAATATCTGAAATACTTCACTGACTTACTGAGACCCACATGGCATAGGACTAGACGATCATTTTTTTTCTTTTTTCAGTATAGATTTGTTAAGCTTTATGTGAATGGTTGCCTACTTTTCAGAGCCTGGAGTTACTAGCATCTTTGAATCCTTCTTCTGTGTGTTGTTCCTCAAAGTGTCACTAGTAAGCTCATTAGGACTTCAAGTCTAGGACTCAGTAAAAAAGATTGGGCTTTTTTCCCCATAATTCCGACAGTTCATAGATGTAATATTTGAGTCCTTCAAATTGCTTTATGAAAGGTGTATTAGACTCTGAAACAAATAGTAGTTCATTAGCTCATGTATATTAGTTCAATTGTAATGTTTTAAAAAGGCTATCAACTATCATGCAATTCAGTTTTGTGTCTTGATCCAGTATGTGAAGACTTGTTAAGTAACATCCCATCTGCTAACCTATATCTCTAGAGTCATTTAAGCAGCTAATGTGAGTGAATCAAATCATTCCATCTGTACTATATCAATATTTTGGAAGCTTTTTCTTTCCACAAATTTGTCCTTTAAAACAAAGAGTCTCGAGGCTTTTTCCCCGAGACTGTACCACATTGTCTGATAAACCACTTCCCCTAATGTTTTTAATCCTACAACCCTCTAGCAGACGTAATAATTAGAAAGGATAATTTAGGCTACGCATTTAATGTTCTGGTAAGTCGGTGTTCAGCGAGACATGAGGAGGAGGAACCATTGTTATAGAGGCAGCCTTTCCATAGACATTGGTACCCTGAAGATTGTACATACAGAAACCCATCTCAGAGGAGATTTTATTTGTCTGCACGCTCTCACATTGCAGCTCTTGCCACATCATTATAAGCACTCTGTCAGACAACCAATGCAGTGTCTGCTGCTTTTTGCTTTGGAGATCTGGGCACGTCTAAATTACTGTACAGAGGCTAGAAAACATACGTTTTCATTTCCGTAGGCAAGAGCTGTGCAGCATATAGATTGCATGGACCAGAAAGAGCTTCCTCTAGTCAAGTCAATTTTTGCTACTTGCTTTTGAGAATAAATTCTAAATTGTCTGTATGCCTCACTCAGATTATCATAATGCTGTTGCCCACTACAATAAAATTAATCTTCCTAATGTTGACAATTCATATACGTACACAGGTGGGCACAAATAGAATCTTAATCAATAGGCACTAATCAAGAAAGCAGTAGCTTCAACTATACATTAAGTTACAGCTCAGGCATTCATAAATGTTTCTCCAACAGGAAGGTGAATTTATGTCTTCAATACTTATTAGGAAGAATTTTTAATAGAAATAGCTTCTGTAGAAAGATGATTAATGCTAAAATTGAAAATATATTATAATACAAAACAGAAAACCTTTTATTTACCATTTGAGCATACCAGTAAAAATATTTCAAAGGGAGTCAACCAAATTAGTGGAAAAGCATAATTGTTAATGCATTGTAAACCCTCTCACAGGTATCTCAGAGAATAATAGTTCCTTATCCCTTTGCTATGGTCAGAATATTAGAAATTGTGAAGTTAAAGGCCAATTTCTTAATCAAATGGCATTTTGAGAGCTATGCTATTTACAAATCCTGTGCAGTTTAGAACCAAAGCTGAAATAAGTCTCCATCTTCTGGGGAAGCAAGATGGCATTCTTCCAAATGCTAGAATTTTATCATTTGAAGGGGAAAAAAGGCAAAAAGAAAGCAGCCAGTGAGACCTACGAATATAAAAGCATTTGAGATCTCAGAAGGAGTTTAAATCAATGCACTGCCACAGTTACAGCACAGATGAAAGAGCCTGCTGTCTCAATTGCCAGGAAACTACTTAGAAACTCTCACTTTGATTTCTTTTTTTTTTTTGGTAGTCCGTTACATTACCACTAAGTGCAATATACAGAGACATCACTGCTTTGATGTTGTACAGCTACAACAAATGGAAACTAATATGGTAGAACAGTCAAGCTATGTGATTTGCATTTGTATATACAAATATATACCCATCAATCTTCTTACTTCTAGACCGTGTATCACTGCCACCCATCTGCCTCCTTACTGATACTTCTGTTTTCATAAAAGTGACAATTATTTTACACCCATATCCTGAAGAGAGATACATATATTTCAGAGGGGTGTAAAAATTAAAATTTTCTCCAAGCTATTGTCTCCCAGAACAAATTCCTCACTCGCAAAGGGTTCTAAGAGTGCTTTGAAACAATTTCAAATTGGGGCACAACAGCTGCCAGACATTACAGGATTTTTGTTCACACAGATCTTGTCATGCTAAGAATATTTACTCTCTTCTTGAAAAACAACACATTATTGAACAGGCTAGATTCTCTGACCTGCTCCAGTCTATACTGATCTAGCAGTATGTGAGATTATACACAATACCTCTTGTTAGGTGAAAGTAGTGTAGGGAAAGACTGACACAAGCATGTCTAGATCTGCATCTCCTCTGTGGCCTCTGCTGAAATCCCAGCTATTGATGGAATAGAAATAATGCAGATAGGGACTAGGGTTCATTTTTGGCACCATCTTCCCCATCATCACCTTTCCAGCTGGGATTTTGCCATATAATAATGAGTTTATGTAAAAACTGAAGGTCGTGGGGTAAGAGAGAGTGTACGGCCTGAAGAGGACTTCACTGTTTCCTCATCTAGTGTTACAGAAAAATATTTCTCCTCTGCAAGATCTCCCAAAGGGAAAATGCAGGGATAGCACTGTACAGGAATTGCTTTACTGGGTGGTCTGACTGGAAATGCCTCAGGCACTTTGTCCAAATTCTGCATGGATGGCACAGGTCTTCCATGTAGTCCCTCAGGACATGCCGAAGTTTGGACAGGAACCACATCCATTTTTGTTGGGAGTGAAACAGAAATAAAATTTAATGTCTGGGTATTTTTCCCGTTGCTTCCAGGAACACAGTCTGTGGACAAAACTGAAAGGTCTTATACAGACAGAGCTCTCAATAAACAGTGCAGGGGATTTGCCTCAGTAAGCACTTCAGAAATTGGCATCTCCGTGTTGTGTAATGATTCTGCTAACAGCAAAGGCATCTACAATGTTTTGTGACTGACGTGGAAGTACTTGTCACCAGTAATGAACTTTTTGTTCAAAATATGTGAATTAAAAGTTTTGGATTCGTGTGAATGTTTAATAACAATCTTGTAACCAGTAAAGATTATTTTACACAGTAATAATCTCTTTACAATTTACTCCAGTTCCTCAAGTAAGACTTGTAATGATCCTTTTGTCACAGAATCTCTAGATCCTGTGACAAAGTTAGACTCAGTTTTTATGTTTATTTACTAATAGAGCAGACTGGTCATTTCTTATGAAAGACATCAGCAGGGACCTTTGCATGCCTCTCCCATCATTGCAGTTTGCAGAACAGTTTTACTTGGAGCCTTAACCTGTGATTCATTTCACATCACCGTTCCCCAGTGAGATAATTTGGTGTGTGTTTACCAACAGCAAAGCAGGCATTGTGTCTTTTAGTATCTCAGACACGTCTGTATAGATTAGAATTGTAACTTACACATGCAACTTATGCTGAGCAGTTTTAGATTTCAGAATACTGAGAGCACATTACAGTTGATCATACATTGCATGTTGGCCTACGCATCTCTTTTTGGGATATAAGGGGCAATCATTGGAATCTGAATCTGGGAGAAAAGGAAGGAGATCCAATGTTAAAAATTAAATTGTAGCAGTTCTACTACTGAGACAGAGCCAGGCAATGCAATAAAACCAAGCTTGTGCAAACTTATCACGCTGCATATTAGTGCAAAATGAATAATACCTGTTACCTTCCTAAACAGGAAAAATGTAACACCTTTCTCTTCTAGTCCAAGTTCTAGTCCAAAACTAGAGACCAACACAATCAAGACAGTGGGACAGCAGTACAGCTGACAGCTTTGTTGCGACCTGGACTTCACTCTGTCCCATAGGATGCTCCACAGGGCCAGTCTCTCATCTTCCACAGAAGATGCTTTCTACCTAAATGTTTCAGGTGAAAGGCTGGGTCGGTGAACAGCTGAATGTTAATTTACTCATTAAACAGATCCACTTGGATTATTTAGGATCAAGGGATATTAAACAGGTGCCGTCCATGCTGTGCAAAGTCCCAGCCCTGCTGCTTGCCAGAACTGGGGCTGATGAACCACACGAGCAGCGGATCCAGGCGCGCTCTGTTTCATGCACTCGTCCATGAGCGGCTTCTGTTGGCCACGGGACACAGAGCACTGCTCTGGCACGACACGGCAGGGGTGTGTTCTTGCTTGTGAAGTCTCAGTGCTGTTCAGGTTTTTGCTTCAGGGTCTAAGGGGAAGCACTTTCCGCTGTGCTTGGTGGGTACCAGCCTGATGCTGAGGAGAGGGGCTGAGCGGGCAGGGCTGGTTGCAGTTCCTGCTGCTGCTGCTCCATCGGAGCGTGAGGCACGGACAGCAGCCCTTACACAGCACTTCTCACCTTCATCTCCTCTTGAAGGGGTTTAATAAGACATTAAATGAGAGGTGGTAGCAACTATTTTGGATACAGCACTATCTGTACTGCAGCAGAGGGGGCTCGGGCTCAGCACTGAGCTTTGCAAGTGAGGCAAATGCCTGTTCCCAGTGCAAGCAGCAGGAGCAAAGCGGGGGCATTAATGAGGTGTGGAGATGGGTCGGTTCAGTTCTTCTGTGATTTTTCCGGATGCCTGAGTTTGAGTCTCACCTGGTCTATTGCCCTGCCACTTCTCTTGTGCTGAAAAGAGGACACAGTGTCATTTAAACTGGTGATTCAGAGGCAGCCAGGTATGATGCTAAAAACCTCTCTCTGTGGTGTAGAAATTGTCATGGCTGATGGGTCATGGCGACCTTTTATCCTGACTTTGTTCACCACCTTTTAAAATGCAGCAAAGGCTTCTACACTGATTGATGGAAGATACTGTAAGCCTAAAATACAAATCTCACTATCTGATGTGTGCAACATAAGAAATTTTAAAGCTCAGAATTTTGGAATTTGCCAAAAAAGTGGCAAAACTATTTCAGTTGCTTTTGTATGTGTTAATGCTTGAAGCTGTCTTGTTGTAGGAAAGGCCCATAAACATAAGCACTTTCTTTTATCCCAGTGAAATCAGTGAAAGGTGTGTTTGACTACTTATCCACACCACTGGGCACCACATTCATAAGGTTTCTGCAGAAGAGGAGGATTGTTTGAGACCACTTGTTTGTTTTAAGCCCTTCCATTTCATGTAACATTTTTCTTTGGTGCAGAAATTTACATTTTTCTTAAAAATTGTGTTTTGCCTTCAGTTCTGGAACTTTCTTGGCTTTCCAGGGAAGGCAAATAGTGCACTGCTTATAAAGTCACATGGATCAAATAGTTCTTAGTGTGTTATTGTCTTCCACACATTTTTATATTATTGCAGTTCGTAACACTGCACCACAAGCTGGAAAACAGTAAAAGCCTCTTTATTTATAAGGTTATTACAGGTATCCTCCAGTGTATCTCTTGTTTATACATCCTGTCAAAATATTTCAGGATTTTGACAAAAGTGTCTGAACTTGTTTCAAGTGACATGACATGGCTTTTAACTGTATTTTTTTACAGTTTTAGTATTTTTAAGAGTAGATAAGAAAAGTGTTACCCATGCGCTAGAAAAACCCAGAGAATTCTTTGCTGTACAAAAAGGTTTAAATAAGCATCAGTGGAGTTTTGCAGTTAAATAACCTGTACGGGAAATTATTATGATGCTCTCTGTAACTGCTCTCAAAAAAAAAAAAAAAAAAAGTTGAAGCCTGTGGAAGGTGTAACAGACCTAATTAATACTCACACTGTTTCTCCAGAGAAACAGATTTTTTTGTAATGTAAATGCACTGCATAGAAAATGTTACTGTGCTTATTTTATAGTTTGCCCTTGTTTTTTTTTCTTGTTCAGCTGTAGTATATGGTAGTTCCCAATGTGATGTGTAACTGTCTGCAGGACTGCAAGTTGTATTGTCACTTATGAAGTGTGGAAAACAAGAATATATTTCCTGTGCTTTTTAAGTGTTGATGTCAATTATTATCTGAAGTGTGTTTCTACATGCAAGAAGTGTGGAAGTGTTTGTGCCTGTCTGTGTGCACCAGCTCATGTTCTAAAGTAGGTGGCTATTTCATTGTTTTGTTCACTAGGTGTGCATGGAGTCAAGGTATTACCAAGAGCATTCCTTTCAGCTTTTAAAATAAAAGCTGAATCAGAGGCTGAAAACACTGACACATCTGGAATTTCAGAGCATTTCCAGAGACTGATAATTAATGGCATTCAATCAACCCTGCACCTCGTCACTGATGGCTGATTAGAGTTTAGCTAATGAGAAGGTATTCAGAGAACAGTCAGGGATTTTTTTATCCAGTTGTCAGTTTGGTTGGGGATCTCTGTGGGTTTAAGCCTGAGCTGATATCCCCAACATGCTCTAGGAAGAGCCCATGGTCTTCATGGGTCAGACTATTTTCTGCTGTCAGTAGTTTGGTGTTTGCATGTTAAGCTCTGAAGGTCAGAGATCGCTACTTTATTTAAAGCTATATTGCTGTCTGTGTTTCTAAAGTACCTAAAAGAAAGTGGCCTGGCCTCCCAATTGCACTGAACGGCAGAAGGGGATTGTTCTGTGCCTGGCAGTGCTCACCCATGATAACAGGCCAGCTTAATGAGTGCTGTTTGCTGAGACACTTCCACTGGATCCAGATTCATCTCAGGGCTATCAGTGGAATGGCAAGAGGCAATGGGCACAAACTGAAACACAGAAATTTCCATTTAAATATAAGAAAAAAGCTTCAAGGGAGATTGAACACTGAACTGGGTTCCCTGGAGTGGTGTAGTCTCTGTATTTGGAGATATCCAAATCCTGACTGGATACAGTGATGAGTAGCCTCCTGTAGCTGACCCTTCTCTGAGCTGGAGGTTGGACAACACAATCTCAAGAGATGCTTTCCAGTCTCAGCAAGTCTGTGGTTGTATGATTTGCTGGGTTGGGACCTAACTGCCTACGCCTGAGCAGAGCAGGCTGGGGGATAGGACTGAGTGTCTGCAGGCAAAGGTCTGAGCACAGGTGGTGGTTTGTTTGCCAGTGTGCTGGCATGCTCAGCATCAGCTCCCCAGCCAGCACACCTGGGGCTGGGCTTGCAGGTTTATCTCTGAACAGCCCTCAGGTCTGTTCTAAGGGCTGCTGCTGGGAAATCTGGGCATAGCTGGTGTTATTGATCCCTTTCTTTCCTGAACTGCAGTGGTGGTATCATGACATAGGATTAAGCAGACAATAATCCTGAATTCTTGTAGTTCTTTCCCAGTGGAGGTGCAGGAAGGGTCACCTGATAATCAGTAAATCCAAAGAGCGTGCTAATTCCGTATGCTTCTCTGCTGGGATGGTGCTGATAACTGACTTATATTTCGTAGGTGTGCAGTGCAATCCAAAATCAAGATTTCACTGTCATTGATGACTACTGCACAGGCCTGCGAGCTCTTCTTTACCTGAAAAGTATTGAGGAGCTGGAAGACTGGAATGGACAGAGTCCTGCAACCATGTGCCATCAGAAGGGAAAACCAGTACCTAGAATTGCTGATCTGATGGGAAAGGTATGTTGTTTTATTGCCATTCCTGTATAATAACACTATGTCTTGGTTTTGAATGTAATTCCATAATCATTGTATGCAGTTTCTGCTACTTACCTTGATTAATCACTGCTGCTGTCACAATTAGTCACCAAGTCATCTTCCTTCTGAATATTAACAAATATGTAGGCAACTTAAGAAGACAAACTTGAAATGACTTGATATGGGCTAATGTTTTAACTATAAATATGATCTTTTCACGTGATTCATAATATCGTATCTTTAAAAAAAGTATAGGATGTAAAATTACAAATGCTTTAGAAAAAGTTCTGGAACTGCTTGTTTTCATGAAACTCAACTCGCTTCAGATTGATCCTAATATTGTGCCAGAAGTTCCTGGGTGTTCCAGCCAGGGTGCAACGTTCAAGAGACATGCAAAAACCCTCTTGCACTGGTTCCAACCAGCTGAGACAGGTAGTCACAGACCAGCTGTTAGTTGGAACACTAGATCAGGTAGGAGTGGTCCTTCAATCACCATACCTGAGCATCTCATGGTCTTTCATGTGTGCTGGTGCCCAAACCCTCTGCAAGACAGAGGAGTTCCAGGTGAGGATCAGTGACACCAGACAATTTAATAAATTCTGCAAGATCATTTAAACCTGGAAATTCTGTGATGAAATAGGGATGTAAATGGTGGTCAGCATGAAATCCTAACCTCTGGACTGTCTTTCCTCTCTGCTCTAGTAGTTCCCTGCTAAAAAAGCGTTTTTGGAGATTTTTGACAGATGCAATGGGTTGCAGCTACCCCAGTCCTGTTCACCCCTCCACCAGGGCACCTGCTGATCCATGCTGAGAAGCAGGGAGGTGTAACTGGCTTCCTGCTGATGCCCGGCTGCCTCCTGCTCTAAGCAAAATACCTGCACAGCAGGGAGGCCAAGCTTTTGTTTCTGGTTACTAGAGGGGATCACTTTGAAGACTGATTTCAGTTATACATCATGCCTATTGATTATCCTTCCAAAAATCTGAGGTACGACTGTTGAAAATGTTGTAAAAAGTAAAGAATTACAAAAGAATAGGATTTGGAGTGTCAAACGCCTCCAAATCTCTGCTTATCATTGCTGATGACTGGAATTGGATTTAGCAGGAGATTAGAGACTCCTATATTGTTGTTGTTCTCTGTGGAGCTCTGAAAATTATAACATTACTTTCAAAGAGGAAAGACAATCCTATTCCTAAAGCTCTGGATAATACACTGCTTAAAAATAAACCAAGATATAAGCAGTTTCATTTTCATCTACTTATGTTAAGCAGTTAAACCAGGCTCAAAGGGTTATATCTAAACTTCTTTCCTTTAACACCTGTGGAAACCTACACAGCATTTCCAACTCATGTTACAGATTTGTTGTAATTCTTCTTTAAAGCTGCACTCAGTGTTCTGTCTTTGTATTACCTTTGTATTTTACTGAACCGACAACTGTTGTCAAAGATGTTTCTCATGTCCTTTTGAATAAGGAAAAGAAATTGTAATTCTTAGTCTTTTTTGCTTGTCACTACATCAATAATTAACTTAAAAAAGGTTGCATGAAAATATGCTTTAAGGAAGCATTTAATAATTCAAAGGAATCTTAACTTGAAACAGGTCACATGAAAAAGAATAAAAACAAAGCCCTATGTAATCTTGTCTGGCTGGCTCTGTTAGACATTTAAAAGATGTACAGAATATAATTGATTGTGTATTTGTATTAGCACTGAACTGCATCGTTGTAACATTGCTACTAAATAATAGCATTTAAAGTTAAGCAGGATGCATCGTTGATGAGCTATCGTTACATTTTAGGCATAAGCTCAGGATGGCTGTTTGTCCAGGAATGAGCATTCAAGGGAAAAGGAGGAAAAATAATATAACTCTGGTAACTGGAAATACCATGACAAATGATCCTACTAGGGGCAATCAAATACAAAGACTTGGTATCATTAATATTTATAATATCATAATTAGCAAGACTGTGCCTAAGCAGTGTTATTAGTGTAACTAATTATGTTATCATAAACTAAGTTTGCAGTATTGTAGGAATCAGTATTCTTACTTTCATAAATTATTATCAATATTGGATTTCATGTACTTGTGCCTAGTAAATTTAGTTAAGTACTGTAGTTTCATCTCAATTCAAATACAAATGTCTAACTTGCACAGCAGCAAGTCATAACACCCGTTTGTGATTCTCTTTCTGAAATTAATTCACTAAAAAGCATGTCCTTACTCTTTATTTGGAACAGAGAAGATAACCTCTTGCTGTGTTCTCATCGATAAAATAGTGTGTGGGAATGTGTATGTTATATATGAAGTAAAATGTGACAGTCAAAATCCTGCCTTACAGAAACATACAAGGGGCTGTCCCAATTTGTATTGGTATACACCATGAGAGGAAATGCAGTTGCTTCAGTAAGACCTCGTGAGAAGCTAAACAGCAAATACAAATTTGCATTTAAAAAAAAAAAAAAAAGTGAATTTGCTCATTTTGATGTGTTGTGGGTTTGGTGCCATAAATTTAAAAGTATACAGGAATCATCCTCCTTTTTGTTACAAGATTACTATTATTTTCAAGTAAAATCACAGGGATAGGAAGTTCAGACATTTGACATTTTAATAATAAGGAACTGATGCGGAATTATTTTCCCCAGCATCAAGAACCACTTGCTTTCTGATTGTATACAAATTCATTGAGCCTCTACCAGTTCTAAATATATTACAGATTTAGGAGCCATTCTGTTCCTGGATAAGTATGTTCTCCATGGTACCTGTTTTGATTCACAGTGCAATATTGAATGTTAATGTCCATATTTTTATATAATGGTGGACTATTCTTTTTATAATTCATTCTCTGTCCTGGTTTCCGCATCAAACAGATGCTGAGTGCAGACTGTTGCCACAGGAGAGTGACATAGTAGAGTTTTTTCACAAGATATTGTAGTATTTGATGACCGGAGTAAACTAAAAGATAAATGCCTTCTTCTAAATGGTACACCTGACCTCAAACTGAAGCTGTCTTGCCATGCAGTCACCAGATAAATGACGAACTGAACAGTTATCACTGTCAGGTGTTACATTTATCACAATAATTTCCTTCCTAAACAGAGAGAATATTGAAAGTACTGTGCTAAGTAGTGTAATATAACAAGCAGTTAAATAGCAAACATAAAATGCTTTGGCTGAAAAAGAGATTCATGTTGATTAGTATCTGTTCATCCTCCTGCATTAATGAAACTAATACTTCTGATAATTTATAGCCCTTGAAATATCAGAAGCATCACAGCACTGGAAAATATTTTGGAAACTTGAGTGCTCTTTTTCTGTTTTTCACTGTTGCAGAATCTATTTATTTTTGTACGCAGACCCTAAATTTATCATCTTTGAGCCAGTGGTATTTATTTTCTGATAGTCTTTTCAGTAGCTTTTTCCCTTTTGCTATCACAGCAGTTGCTGCTGGAGCCATTGTCCAGGATGTGACCTGTGGTACTACACTGCCTGTAATAGGAGGGAGATTCCCACTTAAAAATGCCAGCCTCATTGGTTTCCAGTCACTGGATGACACAGTTTTCCACAGTTCCACCAACTTTACTCATTCTTTCCTGTGGCTGTAACCGTATCCATAACAGCTCCAAAGAGGGTCCTAGCACAGATTCTGTATCAGACTCACAAAGGTGGCCAAAGCCAGAGTTCTGGGCTTCCTTCCTCATTGCTTTGCAGGTGGCTTATTTAGTTGCGTTTTGGGGGTTTTTTTTCTATGGTGGGACCTGACACTTGAAACCTTGGCACAGATGACTGTCATTAATATCAACTCTGAATCACCTTTGCATGGAATAAAACTTGTCAGCTTGTCTCAGCTTTAATCTCAGTGTGCAAATCTTGATGCTGAGATGAGAGAATGGCAAGGTAATGATGACACCACACTGCTTCTCACTGACTCCTTCAGGGAAGAACTTTTGTAAAAGCACACTTACCTCAGAATAAATTTAGGACTGAGATCAAGCGCATGATGCAGTCAGGAAGACAGTTAAGATGTAGTGCACACTTTTACAACCTGAAGTTAGTAGGGTGACTGCATCAACGAGAGTAAGGGCACAGCTGGTCTCCTTACAATACAAAATTAACAGAATTATGTTTTAAAATAACGTTCACGAGTTTCTCAGGAAGATACATGACCAGGAGCGATAAAGGTAACTCTGTTCTCACTAGGTACCTGAATGAGGTGCAGTTTGATCTCCTGTGTATCTCAGTGTCTCACCTTGTCTGTTTGTTACAGGACTCTCCTATTAGTTGCGCGCTGATCTTTATCCAGAGAGCTGAAGTGATTATGTCCCAGTATGTCTCTGTAAAAACTTCCATTAATGGCAGCTGTAAAAATCATACTTAATGCAGTGGCTGCTGTACATGCCAGGTAGCTAAACAAAAATATGGCCAGGTATTCAGTTGGTAGGTGTGGATTTATAGGAAGAGAGAAATACATATGAATGTTTCATACTTTACTTTCAGCACCAGGAGTTACCCACAAGTGATATTTGTTTGATCATGTCTAAATGATAAAAAATTAAAAATAACAACAACTAATAATTTAAGCATCTTGATTCCAGAAATATACAAAACCCCAAACAAGCTGTGAATAGTTCTCAACTATAAAGGTTGTGCTGTACTAAAAATGTTAAAATTTTATGTGGTAAAAACATATTTATAGACAGTGGCGTTATTCATCAGACAGATAAGAGAGACTGATGCTGTACACGCACAGTGTATGACTAAAGTGAAATTTCATCACCTTAAACTTTGCAAACTTCTGATTTTCTTCTCTGAATGGACTTCCTGTTGAAACAGACAAAAATACTCATTTCTTTCAAGTATCTGTGGGTACTAAAAGCTGAGTCTTCTGAGCAGTATAAACTTGCTAAATTCTAGCTGTACTGCAGTGAAATCTAAATAGTCTTTTGTATGGCAGAGAAAAAAAAGTGCTATACCAACCAGATTTCATACGAAATGTTAAATTAACTTTTCTATTAAATAAGTTAATTAAATGGGAACTCACAGCCATGCAAGAACACTGTTGCATCATAAAGTTTTGTCTGCCTTCAGATTCTTCAAGACCTCTGACTGCCATCACTGAACAGGGGTTTTCACCCTTCATTTTCAGAAGTGCTCTTTGTTCTTTGGGAAAGCTAATTTGTCCAGTATGGTAAAGAACTGTCCCCTTGTTTCCAGCACCACGTAAAAAAGGCAGAAAAAATTGTATTTATGGCTGGAAATATGGACTGTTTCATCATACATTGATATAAAGATTTCAATAAAATAATTAACATTGGTGAAGAAACCCTTTTTCCCATATTGCTATCACCAGTTCTCAAGAGAAGTCAGAGGGGAAAAGAATTAGTTTTAAGCTGGCTGAATGCCAGGTATGCACCAAAACCATTCTCTCACTCTCCTCTGCAGCTGGACAGGGAAGAGAAAATATAACCAAAGGCTCATGGGTTGAGATAAGGACTGGGAGAGATCTCTCACCAAACACCATCATGGGCAAAACAGACTCGATTTGGGGATATTGGTTGAATTTATTACCAATCAAAATCAAGGCAGGATAATGACAAGTCAAATCTTAAAAACACCTTTTCCCCCACTCCTCCCTCCCTTCCAGGCTTTCCTTCCTCCCCACCAGTGGTGCAGGGAGACAGGGAATGGGGGTTGTGGTCACATTGTTTCTCCTCCGGGAGGAGTCCTTCCACTGATCACTGGATCATTGCAGGGTCCCTCCCATGGCAGACAATTTTCCCCAACCCTCTCCAACTTGAGTCCTCCCTATGAGCTACAGTTCTTCATGAACAGCAGTTCCATGGGGTGCAGTCCTTCAAGAACAGGCTGCTCCAGTCTGCGTCTCTCACGGGTTCACAGATCCTATGAGGAAACCTGCTCCAGCTTGAGCTCCTCTCTCCATGGGTCTGCAGGCCAGGAGCCTGTTCCAGCATGGGCTTCCTACAGGTTCACAGCCCTCTCTCAGGCATCCACCTGCTCCAATGTGGGTCCCCTCCATGGGCTGCAGGGGCACAGCTGCCTCCCTATGGTCTGCACCAGGGACTGCAGGGCAATCCCAGCTCTGGCATTTGGAGCACCTCCTCTCCCTCTTTCTTCACTGATGTTGGGGTGTGCAGTTGTTCCTCTCACATGTTCTCACTCGTCTCTCCTCCGAGTGCAATTACCTCTGTGCAATAACTTTTCTTTCCTTCTTAAATATGTAATCAGAGAGGCATTACTGTAATTCCTGAGTGGCTTGGTCATGGCCAGCCGTGAGTCCATCACCGTGTCAGACATGGGGGAACCTTCTAACAGCTTCTCACAGAAACCTCTCCTGTAGCTCCCCCTGCTACCAAAACCTGGCCTCGCAAACCCAGCAGAGCTCTTTGATCCTCTTTCCCATTAGCTAAAACTTGGACCTGAAGTACGGCTTTCAGCCAGACAAAGCCTTTTAAGTGTAAGCCGGTATTGATCAAGAAACCTCTTAGTTTAGGATATTATGGGAACTGTGCATCAGCACGCTCAGGAACTCCTGCCGCAAATGCTTGTTGGGTTGCCCAAAAATAAGGCTTTGCCAAAATATGTCTGCACCGTTATCTGCAGGCAGATGAGGAAATAAGCCCTTTCCTTCTGCTCCCCGCTTAGTCTTTCAGCTCCTCACCAGAAGATGGAAGGTCTCCACAGGCATTGCTCCAGGTGAGAGTCTGGTGGTTCTCTGTGGAGTATTGCCAGCAGTGTTTTGGGGAGCACCAGCAGAGCAGACTCTGCACCCCGCTGCACAAGTCATATTTACCAGATTTGCTGCCATTGGTGAACCTCCCAGCCTTTCAAGCTGAGTTCAATCATGAGTCTGACCAATTTGCAGAAAAAAAAGGACCACTTTAAAGCCTTTATTTTCCCTAATTGTTCTATTATGGGAGTTTATGTTGTGATTACCTACAGCGCTGTTTCTCACAGAGAGAGCAGGTTACGTAAAATGTACCTTCCCTAACGGTGAAGCCATTTGCAGTGGAAATGTATAAAACAAAAGGAGCTAGGATTATTGAAGTGTATTTAAAGTAGTTTAATCTTTGTGGGGTTTATATGTACTGTATGCTAAATTTGCTTCGAGCATGGAATTTAAAGTTTCAGATGCACAGGCAGTAAATGTGGCTATTAAGAAACCATGTATTCATGTTAACTCCTTGGCTGTGGCAGTTTTAGTGCATTCACTGCTGGCAATGGACATCAAGCCAGGAAAATCCAACTCCTGATGCAAAAGGATTAAAAAAAAATAAATCCAGGCACTGCCAAAAATACATAATTCTTTTTTTGTACTCTGCAGTTTGTTTTACTTAGGGAAACGGCCTGGTCATACCCTGCAGCATGCATTCATTACAGTGATCTTTGACTGGCAGATGCAGAGTAATAAGATGCATATTTTAGTGCTTATTATAATACCCTGTCCAAAAACAACTTGACAAATTTGTGATTTCGACAGTATCTCATTTTGCTGGCTGCAGTGCTCTGTGATTGCCTGGTCCACGTGGCTTCCAGATTATGCATACCACCAATACTGCTCATTAAAATGGCCACAGTTCACCAGTTTCGGTAGCTTGGAACGAACTTGGAATGAATTATTATACAACAAAGAGGCTGCTGTCATGCAGAACAAAAGACAAGCAAAAGAGAGCTTCAGCTTAATGAGGCTAAGTGAGTGTCTCCCCTGCATCACCAGCTACTTGACGGCCTTTGAGCTTGGATTTTTTTCTCCACAGGCCAAAACCTTTGGTCTATTATTTTGTGTTTATGCACCTTGAGGCTAATATACATTTTAATATGCTGCACATGGAGAAAAAAATCAGCCATTAGATTAGAACATGTGCACTCCCTGTTAAGTTAATGACAGCCGAACATAGAGATAAATTTAGGTTTTCATATTTAATTATAGCACAGTGCAGTACGTTTAGCAAGGATAAATTGCACTATTATTATGCTTCATTTTTTTTGACATCTTTTCATATTAACCATGCACACTTACCCCCACTTCCTCCCCAGTGTCACACATAATGTCTCTGTGCATCATCCTTCTCTAACACCATTAATTTTTTATTCTGTACAGTTGTATATGTATTGCTGTGTTTGTTACTTAGGGTTAGTTTTCTAGTTGGATAAAACCATTTGAAACAGCCCTTGTGTTAGGTGATCTACATAGGCAGTAGAGGCAGAAAAGACGTAGAAAGAACTGGCTTGTGTGGCCAGAAATGGCTCCTCATTCTGCTCCCAGAGCAGGGTTCCCAGCCCTTCTTCCCTGGATGCTCTCAGTGTGGTGTACACTGTCTGACTGCAGAGGGGTAGCCCCTTTCTCTAGGAACTGAATTGGAAAAAACAGATAAATAATGTGTGGAAGGTTAAATGTGTTCTAAAGTGTTTTGTAGTTGGATAATATTAATATGGATGATCTGATGTTCATATATAATGTCTCTATAACTGTATAGGAACTAGACCAGACCTAATGTTTTAGGTAGTGTGTGGTATTTGTTGGGGTTTTGTACATGTGTTACCTCTGTTTGTCAAAGCTGTTGCTCCAGGAATTAGGAATTAGCATCAGGAATTACGCCAGATATCAGCCTTACAGAAGACAATATGAAATTAAATATAGAGGCAAGCTGGCGTGCAATTCAGTCCTTGCATGTTCTTACGAAGTTTAATGTGAATATTTGATAGTTTCTATGCTGCAATGGATTTGATGGTGATGCTGGACTATTTATTACTACCTGAAAGAGCTTTAAGATTTGAGTTTGAGCTATTCAGGTAGCTGTAGTTTGTGAAAAATATATTTGCATGCTTCACAAAATTAAGGAAATACTGCTATTTTCCAAAGTGGATTAGAGCAGGTAATAACTCACAGGAAGATTTTCCTCCTCCCGCTGTGTGTATAAGCAAGCAGAAGATATTATGCTACAGGCTTATTCCTAGATTGTTCCTTATTGGATAGTTGTTTCGTGACAAAAGACACTGTGGCTTGATGACCAGAGGGTCATGACAGGAATAATAATCACCATATGAAAGGGTGTCTGGATCTGGGTGATAAAGCATTCCTCATCACAATCAGTCAGCACTTGCTGGTGCAAGAATTTTCCTCAATGGCAGAGATCAGCTTTTTCATATTCATTGAGAGCAAATCAGTATCTCTCTCTTTTCCTCTCCCTCTCCCGCCTCATTCTCCAACCTTCAGTTCTGTACCAGCTTTTACTGCCAAAGAGTATTTTCTTTGTCAAGTGAAGACAGATTTTGGGGATGTTTAGGATGCTGCAGTATTTGTGGGATTGGTATTAGTTGCAGAGCCTTACTCTTTGTGTCCTCACTAAGTAAAGCCCAGGTCAGTAATGATTGATAGCTAATTGTCTGCAGTTCAAGCACTAGAAAATGGGTTGGCAATTACTTTATGTGTGCAAAACTCTTCTCCCTGATTTTGTAAGTGCAGATTTTGATGCAAATTGCATTCATGAAAGCAAGGTTGTGGCTTTCAAAATGTAAGCTATAATTACTAGTCTGAGAACCTGATGATACGAAATTCTTCCTCTAGAATCTACCCCTAGTGAGAGAAGATGTTTATTAACAACGTTGTGTATTTCTAAGCAGTACTTCTAACCATCTTTTAATTCATTAAGCCCTGGTAAAATGCTTGGTATAACATGAGGTGTAGTCTTATGGAGTTGCAGGCTGTATCCTACAGACATCCAGATGGCTTAGAAATATCTGTGCAATCAGAAATACTCTTCTGTATCTACAGGTAGCTATTATTAGTAAAACTTGCTTTTATTTATGTGTTCCCATTTTGTTTGTGGTACTAGTCACAGATACACATACTGATGTGCAAGAAAAGACTTGGACTTTTACCTTCTGAAAGAATCATTGTCCCGTTAAGCTTCTCATCTAAGAAAGCTGTTTATTTGGATAGCAAGGTACTCTGTGGGCCACAATGTCCACACAAGAAAAGTGCAAAATGAAGTAGGTGGCATTGGTCACAGACAGCAGACTTAGAATTAATTTTCAGCCTGTTTCCCAAGAATTCTTTTATTCTTATGCTAGTTTTGAAAGGAAGTTTGCAAGAACATCTCCTAATTCTCTCAGGAACAGATTTTGCCCGTAAGAATATCCCTAAGTGTAGTGACATGCACATATGTATGAGAAATATAGGAGTTATTTATGGGGAGAGGCTAAAGAAGCTTGAAGTGTCCTGCCCAAATGATGCGTGTAAACATCAGGGGTGGAGAACTCAGTGATGTACAAATATTTGAACTTTGCAATCAGTGAAGAAAGGGGGATTTTCTGATGTAGAGTGAAAACTCAACCGAGACTGATGAGTTGAATTGGGGTGGGGGGGGGTGTTCAGGAAAAGTAGGAGAAAAATTATCCTGATTGGAAGAAAAGTGTTTTAGTAGAAATGATGGGGGTTTCCTGCTGTGCTGCTGAGATTAAAGGTGGAGAGGACTTTTAGAACTTGAATGCATGGAGTCTAATGGAAGTACTGCTGGGAGAAATTTTGGGTTGCCAGGACTATGTGCTGAGTTGCAGACTTTTCCTGTCTGCACAAGCTAGTCCCTGGCCCTTTCCAACATTATAGCTGCCCAACAGGGGCTCCATGCATTACATGCACAGGGAAGCCACTGCATCCTTATACAGTGTTCAGATAGTGACTTCTTGTAAGTCACTGGAGCTGTAAGTATCTAATAGTATGCAACTGAACTGTCTTTTTTGCTTAAAGAATAAGATCAGACTTTAGGAACATGATTATGACCTTTCCCATTTACTTTATTTTTATTGCCATAGAAAGCTCTTGAAGGTTTTTCTGTAGTCTTGTGCAGTTTTGAGTCAACCACGTGGGTGTCTGAGCAGTCAAAGCTGTATTTCCTAAGTTTTTTCTGGACAAATGGACTAAAAATGGCTTTCTGTTTCATTGCCTATGAGTCATACAACTGGGCAACTGTCCCCAGTACCTGAACAGAGCTGGTGGCACACCATTTCTACATGGACAAGTTCAGAAAAGAGGTTTCTGCACTCTGCTGCCCTATTCATGCTGAACAAAACTCATTAAGGTCCAAGAACTGTGTTTGGGTTGTTCCAGGGAAAAATTACAGCCAGCCTGTAGTCTGGTGTTCCACACTCAGGCTCGGTAATAGTTTGAAGTGGCCTGGCAAGAATTTTATTGATTTCTTGGGATCTCATTCAGGCTGATTGAACCTGGGGGCTCTGATGGTTGATGTCTAAGAACACCCACCCTAGCTGTTATTAAGAAGGTGTGTCTAATCCTCGCACAGGTAAGACCTTGTTTGCCCTTCATTCAGCTCAGCAGATAAGTTTCAATGAGATAGCTCCTTTTATATTTTATGCCGTGGCTGTGTTTTTGATTTCCACACTTGTAACTACCCCGTGTAAGTAAGTCACTGTAGAACCCATATATTGGTCAGGATATGTCGTATTTTATATCTGTTCTTTCATTTATCATTTTGTGTCTTCCCTGTTTGACTGCTTGGGATAATTAATACATTCTTTTCTATTACTATGTTGTATTTTTTCCAAGTTGATGATTTATTTATATAAAAGCTATAAAATACCTTGTTTTACACATTATGTCTAGATTCATGAGGAATGCAGAAACACATCACTGAAATACAGGGGTTTTTTTAGATCCTTCAGGACTAGGTCTTGCAGTTGAGTTTAAAGCAGTTGAAGTCTAGAACCTATAAACTATAATTATATTTATTTATTTTAACCATCAGTACAGCACAGAGCATTATATCCTAGATGCTAATCAGTACTTAATATTTTCTGAATGTTTACTACTACTACTACTAATAATAATAATATTAAATATATGCCAAAAGGCATATTTTCCTACTCCAAACCAAAAGTCCAATCCAGTCTCTCCAGCAGTTTTTCCCTGCCTTTACTGAACCTTTTTTCAAATGCTGAGCACTTCTGACATTTTGAAATGTCCATTTCAAAACTTTCCATTTGTAAATTGACAATAAGACTCATTGTAAACACAGAAGCTCTACAAGCACAAACATATCTGTATTTTCCCTTTTACTAAAAAAGTATCACCAAACTGTAAACAGCTCACACACCATTTCCATAAGGAAAAATTATATTTTGAAGCCTCTAACATTACCAGTTAAAACAGGAGCAAAAGGAAATCCCTTGGTGATGGTGGCTTGAGTGTGCCTTTCGTAATCACCGTTTCTTAAGGAGCACGGCCTTGGGGCCATTTTGGGTGGTACAGAACCCGACTAATAAATGCCTCCCACTTCAGAACTCCCCTCTCTTTCTTCACAACAAAGTCACCATCTTTCATTTGATAGACTGCAGCCATTTTCTTATCAATTCTGCCATAGCTTGGTTTTGACCTTCAGTCCCTGGTCTGTGGGTGGGCTTTTGTGCCTGCTGCTGGATTTTGGACTCAATTACCAGGATAAAGCAGATGGAGGAGAAACAGTGTTTACATTTTTCCACAGGACCTAATTTATTTCTCTGTCGTTTATTACTGAGTTATTTTCACCTGCCTAGTGTGAATAGTTTGCAAAGGTATTTATAACATTTGGGTGATGAACGTGCAGTCTGAAAAGCTTGAAAGTTGGCCTCTCTGTCTCCATTTAAAAAAAAATTTCCTCTCTGTCCAGACTGTGTCTTTAGTTGCCCAGTTCCTAAATGGCAGTTTGGGAGGGGATGCCTCTGGTTTTGACCAGTATTTTGATTGTGTGAGTACTGGCAGATAATTCAGCACACACTGGAAATATAACTTTTAGTGCAGAATTGAGTATTTATTGAGATGTATTTAGGTGAAATCTTAACGCAGTCTGTTGTAAGACACTAACTTAACTCTCCAAATACCATCCCCAGCTCATCCACAGAGAAAGGTGTCAATTTAAAGTGTCTGACTGGGTGAGCTGTGCTTAGGATTCTCCAGCACAAGGAGTGGAGTCCCCTGACCATAGGCAGGAAATGCACAGTTGCTGCTGTGAACGGGACTGTGCCCCAACATAACTTGCTTTCAGTCTCAAGCACTGAGAGGTTGTACAGTGTTATCGGTCCAATACAAGATAGTTCTGTAAAGTGACTGCAGTGAAAACCTGGAGACTCAAGAGCTACATACATAGCAGTGGATACATCAAAATCTGAGCTCATAACTGTTGTGTCCCTGCCTCAGTCCCATAAGGGTACTTTTAAATTCTTCCTGTCTTGCAGCTCATAAATGTGCTTCTTTTGAGACCACACCCCAAATACTGTTGGAAAAGGGCTGTAAAGTTTTATAGATATATTTGAGGGTATTATAAAAGTATAATAAAGTAAAAATACTGCAAAGAAATAGAAGTTATTGAACAACTGGTTTAAAATTTTAGGCTAGGGATTGTTTTATTGTATATAGGTTCTACTTGGCTTTTACAGTCATGAAAGGATCGAAATTTTTTTTGGAGTTAAGAAAATTAAGAATTTTAATTTTTAATGTACTGATTGATTTTAATGTAACATTTGATTTTAATGTACTTGTAAGCATTTTCTTGAACAAGTTATTTCAGTATATTGCTGAAGACTTCTAAGCTCAGTCAGTAAAAAACTCAGTTCTGATGTTTAGCTATTGAAAATGTTTTACTTGATTTTAAGGAGATATTTCTAGATCAGAGATGAAATTGTTTACTCATACATATTGAAATGTTAAGTAATTAAGTAGCATTACAATGAAGTTAATAGGACAATAATTGTGAGCAAATTGCATGCTTTATTTAATCTGAAATCAGTAACACCCCAAAATGTGTCCGCTTTCTCTGAAAAGCTGGCAGAGAAAACAACACAATTGTTCTCAGTAGTGCTGCTCTCTTTGCACCAAATGGTCGTCTCGAAGGCAGAGGAGCACGGCAGGAAGGTCTGCTGCCTTGATGAGTACCAAAGCTTACCTACATTCTCACAGAGAGTTTCTGCAATGTGCAGTTCATGGGGATTTTTGCCCTCCAAAACCAGCTGGAGCAGGAGACTTTGAGCTTTTCCCACGGTCTCTCACTCCCTAAAAAATGGTTGCAAAGAAGTTCAAAATATTTCCATGTTTTTTCTGCCACAAAAGCTCCACAGTGGCTGTTCCTGGCCCTCCATGTCCCACTTACCACCCTGTGCCCATCTGGGGGATGCTCTGCAGCTTTAACTCTGCCCCAAACCATGCTGCAAACCATGAACCCTGCAGTGGTGAGACCTGATAACCCTCATGGCCAGGTCCTGGCCACTGTGTGTGACTTGTGCTGTGAAACAGGCAGGATAGCCATGAAAATTTTATGTTGTGGTGTTTGTCTGGGCTTAAGTTCTTGAGGATTTTTTGAAAGACAGTATGTGGTTTAGTGATCTACACTGGAACCAAGCTACGAGTTGAGAAGTGAGCTCAGCCAGAGAGTTCGACTTTGTTTGCACCCCAGATGGCTTTATATGCATAAGAACAGTAAGACTTATTGAAAGGCCGCTGGGAATTTTACTGTGATCTATTATAGCTGATGTATCTTAAATTATTCTTCAGCCCTTATCACAGCAATCAGGAACTTCAAATAAAGGTTTGAACATGCTTAGCTTTTGTCTTGCTACAGGAGCACATTCTTTGCCCCAGGTTGAAAAAAATAGGAAATCTTTTAAGACATACAAAAAATACAGCATGAAACTCAGTGTCTGTATCTGGTCTTCATGGGGAGTGCTGGAAAGGAATTAGATTATTTTCCAGGGGGAATTTATGGCAGAGTGTTTGTGTAGAAATTAACAACAATGAAAGTGGTAAATTAAAATTGTGACATCAATTTCATTCTTAGTTCTGCTTTGCATTTCTATAGAAGGATTTATTAGTACTGTGATTTACCTTCTACTAAGAGGTAAAAGAAAGGAAAGCATGAAGTAGCAGCAGTTGTAATTATCTTCTGGAAAACTTCAGCTTGTGGGAAGTGCTGCAGCATGTCTGCAGCGTGTCAGGGACTCAAGTTGCTGTGAGCACACCGGGCCGTCCTCCCTCCATTTTCTAGGCTGGATTTCCAGCATCTTCCAGCAGAGCAGCTCAGCTGTAAGGTTCAGCACACACTGAAGGGAAGATCTGTCTTCCATCTCAGGTGAAGCACTGACCTTCTCTGTTGCCTCCATTTATTTTTTTTTCCTTTTTCTCCCTGGCTCCCTGCATGTGCTGGCAGTGAGGAGTGGTGGTGGTGGTGTGGAAGCCCCAGATGGGCCGTGCTGGCACAGAAGAGCAAACCGTGCTTGGCTCTTTTCCTCAGCACTGTCAGTACAAAGATCCTTTGTACCTTCCGTGCTGAAACCCCAGGGAAGACTACACTCCGTGACTCCCTGCATTCACTCCTTGGCTTGCTGGATTTTCAGCAGCACACTTCCTGTAACAGCGCTGTGTAAGGTGGCTGAGATGGCTGAGGGGCATGTACACAGCTGTGGAACAAGCTCCCACAGGACCTCGGACTCAGGTAGTGCCTTTGCCTTTCACCCTGACAGCAAAAGGCACTCTTCCAGCTTTATCTTCTCTGTGCAAAAGTGTATCTGTGTTGCTGCTCGCTTTTCTTTTTACAGGAAAGAAATTATTAAAATCTTAACCAAAACCAAGCAGCCTGTCCCATACCCAAAGAATGAGAATGAGAGAGCAGGTAAGACATGCAAGATAGGTGGAGTTCATTAGTTAAGAGACACTGCTGGGATATTTTAATGGTGAAGGTGGCATAAAACCTTTGCAAGGGAAGGCAACAACGTGAAACAAGTGTCCATTTTATCTCATTTCTTTTGTCTTCTGGAACAGAAACAGAGACACTTAGAAGCAGGCTAAAGGAACCTAATTAAATACTGAAAGGAAATGAAAATGAGTTCACAGTTCTGTTCCCGAGGCTCATTCTGTGAATATTCAGTTTGTATTATTTTCAGAAAAACGTAAGACATTATAATTCTCAAGATGTTTCTCATACTTGAACAGGGAAACTGGGTGCCTGGGCTGGTCTTTAAATATGATCCATACTCCCAGTAGTGTCATTGGGACCTGCCAAGTATTTGACATAGATCAGTTTCATTTTTACCAAAAAGGAGTCAGTGGATCCCTCAAATCTACTCATTTCTGTTGGGGAAATGTTTAAAGACTTTAAAGCAAAGTTTTCTTAAAGCATAAAAAATGATAGCAAATTATATTAAAGAAGCTGGAAGCAATCATCAACAGTAACGTTTTAAAGCTGTTATTTCACTTGGGAGCAAAATATTATGATTTTACGATCTGTCTGTACCGTTGTCAGTATCAGTGTCCCTGATATCAGTAAAGTGTCAAAGAGAAAACTCTACAGCATCCTGAGATTGCTTCGCTTCCTAATTAAGACTACAACAGCATTTTAATGAGTGTGAAAGGAACCCTGTGTGGTGTAAAGTAGCCATAGAATGGGGAAGCCATTTATTCCTGGTGCAGGAGCTTGCTTAGGTTGAAGATACAGCTCATTCTTTGTCTCATGCCTGAAACATTGTTCATTTTCTTGGTTTTTGAAGCTGTAATTGTACTTCTCCTATTTTGGGGAAAAAAAAAAAAAGAAAAAAGAGGTGTTCTTAAATGTTAAAAAATGCATTGATACCTGTAATAAATAACCCCACACCACGACATATCTTTTATGCTTAGCATTAAGCTTTGTCTCTCTAGTTCCAGGAAGTCCCTTTTGACAGAGAATAGCATTTTTTGAAACTAGCTGGATGTTACACTATTCCACTTCGTTCTGCCTGGGCACTGACATCAGAAGTGATTAGATTCCTATAGGTGCCTAACTTCAGAAAGGAGAGATATGTCTGTACTTCCAAATTAAATGTACCCGGGAATATTCCTAGGTGCTCAGGCCAGCTGGCACCAAGCAGCCTGTGCCGATGATCAGAAGCTGTTAGTCTCCAAAGCAGGTTGGCTGCAGGCAGGCTGCCTGCTGGGAATGGCTCCTGGAGCATGCCGACTTCCAAAGCCTCTCCAGGAATTGCCTGGGACACTGACAGTCAGCACAGGCCAAAAGCAGGCAAAAAATGCTGTAACGCTTTGTTAGGATAGATGAAAACATCCTTGTGCCGAGGAACATTCCCAGACACTGATTTACCACTGTGGATATAGAAAGTATCTTGCAGAAGATTCTGAAGGAAAAAAAAAAAAGACAAGTAATGGCAGTATGTGATTGGGAATGAAAGATGGACAGATGGACATAGAATTGGGCTCCATTAGATGGTAGTGAAAATTGCACTCAGAAAAAAGAGCTCTGACAGCCTGAGGCTCCAAAATCAAGAAAAGCGGTGAGAACTTTTAGAAAATCTCCAGAAATATCTAAGATATAATAGGATACAATGTAATGATACAAATGTGTGACGAATACACATATTTTTGTGTGGTGTGACTAGTATGTATGTGTTATCCAAGTATGGGTGGTCTGAAAAAATGGTAAGTCCCTGTCTTTCCCGTTGATACAAAACAGCTAACCCATGAGTTCATTGCATCCCAGAGGCTGAATTCAGTTGGTAGGTGGGACAAAGTTGCAATGGTTCAAATGAGAGGACACAGAGGTTATGTTTACATTAAGGAGTAGTGCAGACAAAGAGGCCAGATAGGAACAGGGTAGCAGAGTGAAATGGCTGATGCTGCAGACTGGCGTCCACACCGTGTGCATCCCAGGTTTTCCTACTGTGTTCTAGCTCTTGTCTGATCTCATGGGCTAAATGCCCATTAGCAGCTGGAGCTCCTTTCAGCTCCACCCCTGGAGCACATACTCAGGTTTCGTTTCATCCAAAATAAAATGCAGTTTGTGCTCTCTGCAGCTGTGCTGCTGTAAGAAGGGAGGTGCAGTGTGTGGGGACAAAGAAGAGATTCACATCAAAGGTGTGCTCTGGTCTGAGCTAAACCATGAGTGCAGAGCTCGTGCAGCAGCGTGGCAGCAATGCAAGGCTCCTGGGCACGAGCTGAGGCCACCAGTGGAGCAGAGACAAGCTCTTAACCACCCAGAAAAGGTTTTCATAGACAGGGGAAAATACTGTGCAAACATAAATGCATTAGCACAAAGCAGAAAAGAGGAATCGACTGGTAATTGTCTCACATATGGGATTTTTTGCATTGGCAAGAAGATTGTTTTGCCAAAGCTTGCTTACAGTAGCAAAAAGGAAAAATTCACCACATCAGGAAAACAAACTGACTCAGAAAATGTAACTTTACACATATCTGGCTTTGATGCATTACACAAGAGCAAAAATATACTTTTGGTGCCATTTGCAGAAGCATGAACTTTAAACTAAGAGCAGCAGCACTAAAGCAGAGAAGAGTTTGAATGCCAGCTGGATAGTTAAAACATCAGTAAATGCTAGACAACAGAGACTTTGTTGGCATTTTCTGGGAGTCTAAAACTGCTGACAAAAATGTACAGCATAATATCGCATGATAGAACAATCAAAACACCAGCAGGACAATGTTGATTACCAAAAAAAGCTGAACGAATTAAAATACCAGGAAGTATAGATAACTCACAGATACTCTGTTTCTAACTAAATCAAGTGAATGAATGAAAGAAGCATATGAGAAAACTGGGGTGAACAATTCATTAAAGTTGCAGACAAAAAAGTGAGAAAACTTAGCTGAAATAGGTAGTAAGCTCTAAGAGCCCCTGTAGCGAAGTATTTACATGGTGTTTTAAAGGTCTGGGATGTCTTCTAGGCAAAGAAAAGCTGGAAATGGACACAGCAATGCAGCCAGGAGGGCACTTGATTGATAGAATGTTCTCAGCACTCAGGGAAAAAGCATTAAGGCAAGTGAAAGTAAGGAGAGCATAAGCCTCCTTGCTGATGTTTTCCAGAGCCACAGGTCAGACGGGCAGCCAGCCAGCTGTGGAGAAGATGGGAAGCTGTACATATACATAGTCTGTTAGCAATTTAACAAGGCATTACACAGCCCTGCAGGTGGTAATAAGCTTTCCATCTTTAAAAGTCTTTGCAGTTTCTGATGCAATATTAATATATTTGCAAATGTATTAGATGTAAGAATTACAGACTGTAACTACCTCAGTATCTTTTGAGCATCCCTTAGTGTGGATACCAGTGGAAGAAAATGCAATTTGATATCAAAACTGTGGTTGAAGAATATCAACAGTATCAGCAAGAAGAATAGTGGAGCTGGCTGGGATCACTGCCATAGCTGTATAGGTGCAGAAACAGAACAGAAGAAGCTGTAGCTGATCATGATTACATTCTCATCTATCTGCTTGGAATGACCAAGGCAATAAATCTAAAATGAAATAAAATGAGATGAAATTGCATTTGACTCCTGGAGCACTGGGATAATTGCTGACCTCCTAAAGGCTATTACCTAGCTCTTAAAAAGTGAAAACGATGCAGGATAGACCCACACCTGAAAATGTCAGTTTGAAGATTAGTGGGATTCATAAACCATCTCACAATACTTTTTCACACTTTTCAGATCTGTACAGTCTCCTGAGGTGATTACTAAACAAAAGTATGCTATGAATACAACTGCTGTAATTTGCTGGAGTCTTTTCCTCTGTAAAGGAGCTGTACAAAATACCCCACGGTGAGCACTGCAGCATGTAAATGCCAAGGCCATTACATTGCACAAGGCAGGGCAGGGGTGTGAGGCACACATGGGACACAGCTCCTCCAAGGAGGCTTGTACATCCCAGCAGTGTAGGAGCAGTCCAGCTCAGATACACTGGAGTAATGTGTGCAAGTGAAAATGTCAACCCTTGAGTTCTAAGGGCAGCAAACTGTATCAGTGCAAAGTGGCCATCAATTATTAGAAAGGATTTTGTAAAGCCAGAACTAGCACCCCCTCAGTAGCCACAGCCTGCAGTGACGTGTCCTGCTCAGCATCTGGAAGGGATGGAGATGTTCACCCCTGAGTTCTTACCCAGGCTGCTGTACACAAAATCAGCACAACTGAACAGTTGCTGCAGGTGGTGCAGTCAAGATGGGCCACCCTGGAAGTCCCTGTACCAAGCTGCTTTTGGACACAGTGGAGCCTGGACTCATTCATTCATAGAAATAACCAGGGAACAAAAATCTAGTCCAGTTCTCATCACTGCTACCCCTGCCATCGCCTTGCAGCAAATTGCAGTTTGCCCTGCAGTGGTGTCGTGGCTTTTTGCAGTCCTCTGCACATGGAAGGACTGAATATTTGGGAACAGACTTATGCTCATGCATGTTCTCTGGAGGCAAGAAATGGCCCTGCCTTCCTGAGGAGAAGCAACAAATCTCTTCTGTGTGGTGACTGCTCCTGCCCTTGTAAGCTGCTCAGACTCTCCTAGGAGCTTCATCCATTGAAATACACAGCACCTCTATAAAATATGGAGAAAAAAAGTCAGGCAGACAGATGACATGGATTATCTATAATAATATAAATTATGTCATCTGTGACCTTTAGAGCAGCACTGCTGTTGTAGACAGCATTAATGTAGAGAAGCTGCACTAAGTAGAAAATTTTGTTTCCCTCTCTGTCTTAATGGTCGAAATGGCCACAGATGATTTTTTTTGAGCTGTAGATTGAGCCGCTATAAATATCTGGCATAATTTTAGCAACCTGAATTATGTGAAGAAATAAAAATCATTTTGTTTTTACAATTTAAATGAGGATGAGATTTTTAAATATGGCAGATTTTTGAGTATAAAAGCTCCGTAGGGCTTGCAGGATCACTGATATGTGTAGAGGTTATCCTGTGGTTATGTTATCTGGAACTATCTGAGTGCAGAATGGCTGGAGACAAGACAGTTTATTCAAGCAGCACAAAAGATGTGTCCACTGTGCTCTGTTTCACATTTCACTGGACACATGCAGCTCCTGGGATGAAGTCAGGTGTGCACACCCAAGAAGGGTGGGTTGGCTGTGGTCAGCCCATGAGACATGGTCCTGGCTCCCCCAGTCACTGCTCAGAGGCTTCACCTCAGTCAGTGTAACTCCCTGCATGTTAAGCCACACAGAAAAGCTTTGCAAGCACCAGGACAGGAGTTTCTTTGCAAGTATCATTTATAGGGTTTCTTGTGCCCTGTCAGCCTGTTTGACCTGCAGAAGAGCCCACAATGAGTACACCCTGCAGTGATAGGTAAAGATTTAGGTATCTTCTTGGTTTGTCTGCAAGGAGCACATGAGCAGTGAGAAACTGGATGGCCTGTTCAAGCAGCATGTGATCGTGGTTGTACGTAGTAGCAGAGGGCAAGCTCAATGCATATACTTGCAAGCCTAACTGTACATACAAATCAGTGAAGTCTTGCAGTAACAAGATGATCAGAACTCATTTTAAAGCTATTACAGTAATTCAAAACGAGATAGTTTTTAAAAGTACAGTGATGTATGCCAGTTATCTCTATTTCTGATGATTTGCATGTTAGATTTTTAAAAATCAAATTCCTCCTCTGATTGACTTGAGTGAAAATCTAATCAAATTAGCATTTTAGAATATATGACCATTGTAATGCCATATTCAGAATATAATGATACTTTAGATACTTTAGCTGTTATAAAGACAGATAAATATGCAAGAGAAGCACTGTGGAGGACTTGGACTCTCATGAGGACTCTTCTGATTTTATACATTAGGTTTTTATATAGTGTCTGTTACATTGGTACCTACATATTGATGTCTCCTCACTACTTGATGGTGATATAAGAAGCAGTTGTATCAGTTTAGTGAAGCTCACTTTTGTAATGTATTATTTATACTTTATTCATGAGTTTGATGTAATATTAATTTTAAAGTGTTTAGCAATTACTTATTTCTTTTCAGATCTGTTTAAAAGTTTTAATAGCTTGAAATTATAAAAATAATTCATCACTTTCCTTTAGTGCAGCATTCCAGTTTTTCCATCTAGCCTTTTTTTTTTTAATGTTTTATGTTATGTGTTGCTTTGTCACAGTTTCAAAACTGTTCAAAGGCCTTAATCAAAGCAGAATATCCAAACTCTTCGTAGGAGATTATTCAGCATTGTCTCATCCTTCCTCTCTCCAACTGAAGTGGGAGTTTTGGCTATCGAGGGTGGAAGTACTTGCTATTAATGCTAGAACTATTTGTATTATGACTCTTAGCATGAGATTTAGTGAGTTTAGGATATGGAGGTGATGATGAAAAGCATTGTATTATTGAATTTGAAGACTAAAAAGCAGTGGTAGGCTCCTTGGTCATAACTACAAGAGTTGACTAGAGCTCTTTTGTCTGCACCGAGTACTTTACATTTAAATTAGGATTGTGTGAAGTAGAGATGGAAGGATTACATGTGTGAGAGATGAATGAGGGAAAGTATTGTAGTCTGTGCAGGAGGAGGATAAGTGCTGTAGTTCATCTGCCATAAGAGATGGATTACAATGAATCTGAAGTGGAAGAAGGCTTACATAGAAATTATTAGCAGTGGTTTGCATTTAAGTAATCTATTAGTGCAATAATATATGTATAGTTATGCAGTGTGTAGTCTACCAGGGAAAAGTGGAGTTTATTTCTAGATATATTGAAATTATATGCTGTTTACAGTGTAGACATTTGGTAATAAGTCTGGAGCTTCCATGCAAAAAAATAGATCGAAACAAAAAGGCAGGATAAACAAAAATCAAAACAAAACAAAATCTGCAAAAGATCCAGCAGATGGGGAAAGTGTAGGCTCTTACCTCTTTTGGAAGGTTTGATTGCTAGCAGAAAGTACTTGACAGGCAAATTTGCAGCTGAAGCACATACAGCAGTGGTGGCAATGCATTTTCTTTGCACACAGGGGAAGCAGTGGTTATTTTACTGAATGTACTGAAAGCCTTGTAGGAGTGGTTTTCAAAATCTTGATTTCTTCCAGAGTCTGGAAGAGGAGATTGCTGGTCGGCCTCTCTGTTTAGTCTCCCATTCTCCGAGAGCACGAATTTGGCGGGCAATGCTGGCTGTTCTTTGTGTGTTTTGTATGGCCGTGGTGCACGCACAGGCTCTCAGTGAGCAAGGACTGCAGGGTGTCCAGAGCTGTATTTCCATCAGGGTGATGCTGAATTGGAGTGTGGAGGAGCTCAGGCAGATACTGTGCTTTTCACCTCCTCCTGGCCACAGGGGTAATTTGCTGGGCTGTGTGGCAGTGTTGAATTGCTCAAGGAGCTCTTGAGCAGATTCATATGGGCCATGTAGGCAGCTTAAATGCCGCTTCCTTGGCCCTCACAGTTCTGGAAACAGGGCTGTGCTGCTCCTGGTGCTTGACCCAGCTCATTCAGCACAAGTGGAATTAGCAAACTCAGCTTAATGCTCACCTTGCTGGGTCAGCAGTATCTGTGATTGACAGGTAGCTGGTAACCACTATAGCAGCAAGGATATCCATGCTTTCTCATTGTTGTAAGAGAAGATTTATTCTTCCCTTTTAATGGTCTAGCTGGCATCTCTGAGGCTTCTTTGAAAGGGCCTAGAAAACAGACAGCTCTAGGTACTGCTGGAGTCAATCCCAACAGTACATGTAGCCCCAGAAGAGAATGGTTAAATCCAAACAAACAGGTGATTTTAGCATTGGTCTCAACAGCTCAGTGACCAGCCAGCTTGAAGAAGGTGGGTAAAAGTATCTAGCAATGGCATTTTCCGTGTGGTCATGTAATTTACAGCTTTGATATAGTAAGTACATAAACTAAATATATAGATACAAATGGAATATAGATACAAATGAAAATGTGAATACTGGACTGATTATTTTTACTTATGTATCAGTAAAAGTACAAAACCTTGTTTGAACAAAGTTTTTTTCCAACACTAAGGCTCAACTGATACTGATTCCTGTTTCATAAACACATTTGAATACAGTTATATTTGCTTGCCTGACAGATACTCGTTAATAGCCGTTCTGCTGACATCTTCTTTATGCTGCTGCTTAGCTGACAGAATTTCATCTGCATAAATGGGTGGAAAGTCCTTTCCTCACGTGCCCAACAAACTGGAGACAAAGTGCCTGCCAATGTTTTAATTTCTTTTCCATGTTCTGGTTAGAGAGTGAGAAGAATGCTTTCACTCCACAGTGTCATGAATATGGTAATCTATGGAAATCACAGAAAGCAGGTACTTAAGTTAAGCACATACTGTACTACAGGAATCCCTGATGAATTCAAGTCTATTCTGTTTAGAGAAGATGTTGTTGTCTATTAAGTGACAGACTGCCAGATGTTCGTGAAGTAGCACAGTAATGTGTATCAGTATCTTCTTTTCTTTACCCCAGAAGGTAACATTTTCTTTATCATCTATGTCATCCTGGCTTTTGATTGTAAATGTCTAAGCTTGCTTCAAATATTAACTCTTTTTTGTTTTATTGATGAATATTTCATGACTTCAGTACATTTGTAGAATGTAAGTTGTTGCTGCCCTATAGTAAGCCTATAATCCTAAAATCTTTTCCCTCACTTGGTGTATATAAACCAAACATTTGTGTTAGATCATGAAGAATAATTCATTTCTGATTCGGAGCTAGATGAGAAAATTTTGGCAGTGTTAGAAAAATGATGAAGAAATAATTGTTATTTTAAATAACGTTTTTATCTGCACATTCAAGCACAGTAGTGTGTATCTCATGGTGAGGTTACTGCAATGTGTTTTCCTAGAGCACACATTATTGTTCCGTTTAGTCTCAGAGTTACTTAAGGGCTGAGGGTTAGCTCACCCACTTTAAATAATCATGGTTTAAAGAGCAGGCAGAATAGTTGAGTAACTAAATGCAATGGTATATACACACACAGCGTGGGCAGCAGAGGTTACAGAACAAGCATATGTGCAGTAATTGCAGATTACTGGGACAGTGCTGTTTACCAAGCAAATAAACGTTCCTAGGAAAAAAAAAAGAAAATAACTGAAAGGCAGAACTCTTCTTTTTCTGAATAATTGTTGTGTTCTGTCCTTTATTTTGGTGGCATTCCCGCATCATTAAAGGCACTGATGCCAGATATGTCTCAGCTCTAAGAAACAGAGCCATGAGAATGTGTGAACCCTTTAACACAAGGGACAAAGTCCTTGTGGCTTCTTGCTAATACAACTGTAGCAGCTCCAGGTGCTGCAACAACTGATGATGGCCCAAGAAACTCTCTATCAGGTGGAAAGTGATAGAGTGAAGTATCCCATCCTCTGCATGACATCTCCTGCCCACGTGCTGCGGGGAGGACTCTGTGAGACTCCCTGCTGGAGGTGTTGACATGAACCCTGGTGCCAGCTGGATGGCTCCTCCGTGCCATGGGCTCTGACTGTCCAGTGTATGGGACTAACACAGAGAAAAGCAGCTATGTGAGAGGATTTAGCTTTGAATGCCTGAAATAATAAGAATGCCTAACAGAACAAGAATTTGCAGCTTCACTTTCTCCTTTGCCGTACATAGTTTTCATTAGTTAAGCAGTTTACCCGTGGGGAAAGCTTGTGCAAAATATTCTCTCCATATATCTATGAATATGAAAATGTGTGTTATTTGCCATCTTCAGAGGAACAGAATTCAGTTGTTGGTGTTATTGCTGGGTTTTTGGGTTTTTTTATTTTCCCAGAAGGAACACAAGCTACCTTGACATTGTGACAAGATTTTGTTGTTGTTACTGGTGCTGCTCTTGTTACTGGGACCTTGTGTTTTCTCTCTCTCTGGAAATGTTGGAGTCATGTTTCACTATATTCTCTGAGAACAAGAAAGAAAGCAGATACCATTTCAGGAAACTTTACAGTAATCTTTCTGTTGTTGTTGTTGTTGTTGTAAAGTTGCAAGAGGATGGAAGCAGACCACTGCTTGGAAATTGTAGCACAGTGTAAAGTATGTACATGCAAGTATTACATATATATGTAGTATATAATAAGGATTCAATTATATGCAGCCATTTTGAGCACATCAGACTTTAGAAAGAATAAATAAGGATTCAGAAGCAAGTGGGGGGAAAAAGGATTAAAATTGAAACTGCTTTCTCTGGAAAACTTTATGCATCACATGCAGAAGTTTTCCATGAACAAATGGAGGTTAAACATTACTTAAACCTTTGTACTGAGGACATATAAAATTACCTATACAAACCTGATTTAAATTCTTGTAGCTCCTGGGCAGGGCAACTGTCTACCTCACTTAAATGTTAATGTTTCCCTTATCTGATTGCCTTTCCATATCATGCTCCCACTTTCAGAGATCCTGCTTCACCTATTTTACTCTCCTCCAAGCTATTAATTTGTGACTGCAATCTCCACACCTTTAACCATGTCTGAGGTAGTCACTTGGCTGTGTAGCCTCCCAAGGTGTTTCACTCTTAGATTTTATCTGCCTTGCTGTTTGTCTCCCCAGTTTTCTGAAGCCAGTGAGAAACCTTCCCAGATGTAGTCCCACCAAGGCAGCAAAGGGATGAAGCCCAGCTTTTCTGCTCATTTACAGAAGAAAGTGGTATTTGGTGAGGATAGCACAACCACAGATCAACTGCTCTTCGTAGGAAGGGAGCAGTCAGCATGGATTTATGGAGGGGAAAATGACTGGTTTGGTGGATTAGAGGGCAGTAGGTGTTACCTTTAGCAAGGCTTTCAACACTGCCTCCCATAGACAAACTGGTGAAACCTGCAGTAGCTGCTCTGAGCAGGGAGTTGGACTGGATGGCCTTAAGACATCCCTTCCAATCTCAACCACTCTCTGATTCTGCCAAGGTAGTTGACCACCTTTTTCTTTCCAATCATTTAAAGAATTTGTATTTTCTCCTCCTTTATTCTGTCCTCTGAGGGAAAGCTGTTGCTAAAGTGATTTCAGAGAAAGATCTATTCAGAAGAACATAGAGAAGAGTCACCTCTTGTTTGATTTCTAAAACACACTAGTGCTTGCCACTATGTGGCAAAGTTTTGCTCTGACAACTATCCGTTTACATAGCTGTTAAATATGTGGACCTTTGTTTGGTGCATCTTCACTGCATCCAGTAGAGAATATTTAAGCAGTGCAGTCTGCACTCTCTTTAGGCAGTTCAGTTTGTCAGATATTTTTCAGTCTTTATTCTTGTTCTCACATGGTTTTGCTATGTGCAAGTAGAGACTTCCACACTTCAAAAACATAAAGTATGCGAAATAAGACAATTTGGCTTCAGTTTCATTTCCAGATTCATGGGGGACATTGTGTCACTTAAAATTGTTTACATGCTTGAAGTGCAAAAGAGGTATTTAGAGAAGGAACACATACACACCTTCATACCTTAGTCTGGAGACAACACTCCAGTATAAAAGGAATTAGATAATTACATTCCATGTGGGAGATTCACACATGAGAGAAACAGTATTTTTTTTATAAGTTGTCTCATGGCTAATTGATACTGGTACCCAAAATGTCCATTAGCCAGTGATCCCTAGAATAATTTATGTAAGTTCTTCCTTTACCTCACAATCACTTTTCCCTGAAAGTCTTTTAATTAAAATTACTATGTTCCAATGTTCTTTTTGCTGCCATCTTATTAGCATATACTTCAAATCCACTGGAGTACTGTAGGAGGCCGTTGCTTATGATGATACTTTACTCAGCTTGGTGAGCTGACCCTGGCTGGATGTCAAGTGCCCGCCGAAGCTCTATCACTCCCCTCCTCGACTGGGCAGGGGACAGAAAATATAATAAAAGGGTTGTAGGCCAAGGCAATCAGGCCAATTGGTTAATCATGATTTTCCTTTGGTGAATCCATGCTGACTGCTCCTGATGTCTTTCTTGTCTTCCCTGTGCTTAGAGATGGCCTCCAGGATCAGCCATTCCATCGCCCGTCCAGGGTTTGAGGTGAGGCTGACTAGCTGGTAGTTCCCTGTTGTGCTCCTTGTTCTTTTTGAAAACTGGTGTGGCATTTGCTTTCCTCCCAGTTCTCAGGCATCTCTCCTGACTGCCATGGCCTTTCAAAGATGATCGAGATGGCAGTGATCTCTGGCAGTTCCTCAGTACTTATGGGTGCATCCCATCAGAGTCCATGGACTTGTGGATGTCAAATTTGAGTAAATGGTCTCTAACCCAATCTTCCTTTACTAAGGAGAAGTCTTTCTTTCTCCAGGCTTTCTCCCTCGTTTCCTGGGTCAAGGATTCCTGAGGGCTGGATTTGGAAGTGAAGACTGCAGAGGTGTTTAGTGTCCCAGCCTCCTCTGCAACCCCTTGCAAGGTTCCTTTTTCCCTTCAGTAGTGGGCTCACGTTTTCCCTCGCATCCCTTTTGTTACTGACATACTCATGTTATCCCAGAGGCACTGCCACCACTGCTGATGGGCTCGGCCCTGGCCAGTGGCAGGTCACTCTTGGAGCCAGCTGCCCTTGGCGCAGTCAGATACAGGAGAAGCCTCTCCCAGACCCCCTGTAGCCCCCCCCACTACCATAACCTTGCCATGCAAACCCAAAACACTGTGCCAGCTGAAATCTGTGTCTTCTAACAGTAGATGGCATCCAGCACCTTAGTAGCAGACAGGTCCCAAACAAGCGACCCATGACTACATCATGGAGACATACATGGATTTTCCCAGGGTAAGGATCAGATCAGTTTCCAAGTTAGAAATAAAGTCTGGGTCATCTGCTGCCTATTGCAGTGCCCTGCTCACCAGCCTGTTCCACTGCTCAGGCTGCTTGCTGGTGTGCCCATAAAAATTGCAGAAATCTGAAGTGAAGGATTCTCTCTACTTTTAGCCATTAGGAAACAAGCACCTTTTTTAGTTCATAATATGCTCAATTACCTTTAGATTGATCCATGAATAAATTATAATCAAAACAGACTTACTCACCTTAAAGCTCTCTGGCTTAAGGTTTCATTGTTGATTCATTAAGTTGTCAGTTCTCTATTGGCAGGGTAATGCTTTTTTATATCTGAATAGAGACAGGCTTAGTGGAAGATACTGTTATCTTTAAATGAGCAGGATTTAGGTTTTTTGGTAAGAACAAATTCATCAATGATGAGTCTCTGGAGAAAGTACTGAAACAAAAATCACAATGTTGCTGAAGATTTATACAGTTCATCAGTTAAAAGGCAGCTTGAGGAAGTGGAGGTGGGGGGAGGATTTGGATTTTTGTTTTCTTTCTGTAAAACATTCCAGAAAAATATTTCAAGCTTTCAGTTTTGTGATAATGCAATTATAAACAATGAAATAATTCCACTTAATATATTTTTTTAGACTCCATTCTTGATGTTATCCCTCCAGAAGAAAGACACTGAATTATGTCTATATAGAGACAGATGGATACAAATAATGCAGTTATAGACATCACTGATACAGATATAAAAGTAGACAAGAATAATTACTATGCTTGTTGCAATCTTCTAAGCACTTGCTATGCTCCACATATTCATATTAATTGTTTTTTCTAGGCAGATGTTGATATGACAAAGATATCAGTTTATGGAGAGTTTAGTGACACTGGAATATCTGGAAATTTAAAAAAATAAAAGTACTGTATAAAGATTTCAAAAGCAAACAGTTAAACACACCAAGCTCTGGGCCTGTGCTTTCATTGGGAATTTTGTTGTTATATCCCCCATGTGCTTAGGAAATTATCTCCTACAAAGAGGTATTTTAATTTTAAAATCTCTTAAATATCCATCTCTTCTGCAGCTAGTTCAACATCTTTCCACTTTTGCTAGATCCAGTAACACACTTCATTAAAATATTTTTTGCCATTTCATATGGCCTTTGACTGCAAAATGTTTGAAACTGCAGCTCTGAACAATAAGCAGTCTCCTCAGCATTCCCTATGTCTGTGCATTACTCATACGGAGAGCCATCAATAAGTCCTTCCTAAGCTCCTGAGGCTACATTTTCATGTATTATTTATTGCTATAGAAAAGATTGCTGGTTTTCAGTGTTGTTTAATGAAATTTGGCTTGGCTGCTTGTGAACTGCTAGACCCCAAACACAAAATAACCAGGCCATTTGTATGGGCACACAGTCACTTTCTGTGAAGTCAGTGGAAGCTCCTTGTGTATGTGCCCAAGCCTGAACCAAGACCTGCGTGTTTCCTTAATTATCTTAAATTCCAGTTAGCCAAGTTCTTGATGGAACAACAGCAGTGCACAGCAAATATGCAGATTGGATGGAAGTTTTCTATATTAATCATAATTTATTTTTAAAAGATGTGGATTATATAGTTTAATTTAACTGCACTCATGTCATTACAAAACATCTGAATTATGGAAATGAAGGCATTGCACACTTCTCAAAATGCCTGCTGTACATTTCAGCTAGCAGCTATGTTATATATAAAAATCTAAATGCTTCCATCTCACAACTATGAAAATTAATTAACCTTTGTTAAGGTTAATTAACTCTTTTTGCCTATACACAAAAATGGATTCTTTTTCCACACTTTTCCTTAGATCACCTATTTAATTTCAATATTCTTAGTGTTTATATCTGTAGAAATTATGAGATTTGGCATATATCAAGAGAACAGAAGAGTAAAGGATTTATTCTGCAAAGATTTGGCTGGTGTTCCCAAAGATGATCTTCAATCAGTCAAGCCGTGAACAACTGTCTCCTCTATCTACTACTTCAGTTAAAACCTCAGCAGAATTAGCTTTGCTACCTACTCTCCAAGTCAGCAATTCAATTCCTGGCCAGACAGGAAAGAACCCAAAAATGCTTTGTCATCATGTCTCCTGCCCCCTCAAGCCAAAGCTGTTGGCATCAGCACATAAATTATGGAGAGGAAATAGTTCCTCAGTGACACAGCCACTACTTATTCTTAGCCAAAAACATATTTCTAATTGATTCAGCCTGGTAGACATACAAGAACACTTTTTATCAAAATTTGTATTTTTTAGAATTCTGCTAAAAGTTTTAGGTTTTCTAAAAGTCATATAGAGAATTGAGTTTACGTGTGTGTGCTTTAGAACCTATTGATTAGATTGGAATTAGACAAATTCTTCCTTCTACTCATTTTGCTGCTTCAAATAATTCTGCTTTTGTTGTCTTATTTGACTTCAGTATGTAAGGCCACTACCTTACTGCTGTTTGCTGGAATTCTCAAAGCCTGATTTTAAGATGTCCTAGAATGTTTCATGTACAGGAACTGCACAGAAAGGAAAGTTTGATGTCTGTAAGGAAGGCCTTGGACATGACGTGCAGGAGCAAAGTTCCTATTGAGCAGACAAAATAAGAGCCCTCTGCCAGCAGGCAGACTCAGGCTACCTGTGCATTTGGGACACATGGGATCTGCAGCACCCCCAGTCCTGCCTTGCTTTTGGCCAGACTGTGGCTGACCCAGAGCAGGGTTCGGTCCCAGCCTGCAGGAGGCACCTCCCCTGGAGAGCTGCGGGCACGGCGAGCCTCGAGCTGCCTTGCTGTTAAAAAGGAGTTGAGAGCACAAACCAAGTCTCGGAAGCAGGAGAGCGTTTCAAGGACCTCACCCTCTGCCTGTATGCTCAGAGTGCCCAGAACCCAGCAGCCAAGAAAGCTTTTGTTTGTCATAGCAAGAAGCCTGAGGTCCCAAGGTTGGGTGCTGTGACTGATGGAGATCACTGAGGAATTTTTCTCCTAAGGCTTAGCAGAAGAGCAGGGTAACCTTTTCTGGATTTACTTCATTTTAAAAAATAATAATTTGTAAATTTTTAAATAATTTGGGGTTTAAAATTCACATTGAAATTCCCTCTTTAAAAATTGATAAGCACAGCAGTACTGTATCTTGTTCGATATGCTCTTTGAGGTTGTATTATTAGCGTGAATTAATGCCAGCAGCTGCTCAGGCTATGTATCCCCTGTTACTACCTGCTGGTTTCTGCAGTACTGCTGTAGCTTCTGAACAGGCTTTAGTTAGGTGGATAAAATACTTCTGCAGAATAAGGAACTAGTTTCAGAGGAGGAAGGGCATCATCTATTGCATCAAGCAAAAATCCATTTTTCTACCATTTTTCGCTCACCTAAATCTGTGATTGTGGCACACTACAGTTGTCCATACCACTGCTAGGTAAGCAAAAGGATTTTTTTTTTCATGAAGATGAGTGTTTTAGGAAATCTGATCTAGCTCTTTCGTGTTCTTGGGTGACGCATGAGTTTTGAAGTTTTGCCATTCAGTGAAATCTTCCTCTAGAGTTTGCTTAATTGGGTTCAAGGACCAAATGTTGCCGAAAAGATTTCAAGTGGGACATGGAAGTAAATTAGGAGATTATAATGTGTTTCAGTTCATTTGGTGTTTGTTAGCCTTACTTCGACAGGTCAAAGCAGCCTTCTATTATCACACTGCCAAATACATGTTTGTAAGCTTTAAAAATATGTACTGATATATTCAGATATTGATACAAATAATCTTAAATACTGGCGGAGCCCTTCTAAGTAGATGACAATTTTATGATACCTTTCCACATAATATAAAATAAAACAGAAATAAATTTACTCATTTGAATTATTTAATATGATACATTTTTGTATATAAGCAAGTATGCAATGGGGAAATAATAGACTGTTGGATGGTGACCTGCAATTCAGCTATTTTTCTGCTGTGAGATATTAATATTTTAATATTCAGTATATATTTCCAAGTCAGATCCCAATGTTCATATTTGATTTTTATTCACTTCTCATTCTTGTGCAGTCTTACCGATTTCAATTTCAGCTTCCTGAATAAGAAGCAAGTTGCAGTCAGCATGGACTTAAGGTCCCACCCTTGGGATCAGACTCATCCCTTTACTACACCCGCTTACTAAGCATAATCCTGTTTACTGGTTTTTGTTTCAGAAACTGCCCAGCTTTGGGCCTTACCTGGAGCAACGCAAAAAGATAATAGCTGAGAACAAGATTAAACTGAAGGCACAGAACATGGCTGCTGTGCTTCCCGAGAAAAAGCACTTCGTTCCAAAGAAGCCCATTCCAGCAATCAAGGTAACAAAAATGCATGCATGAGAAATGATAGGCAGTTGACATGCACAGTCATTTCTAGCAGTTTGAGTTGGTTATTACTGCTTTTAAGCTTGTTAGAGGGCATCAAAGGGAACTCTTTATGCAGACTTTCTAGCTTTTAACCAAAATCGATGGGAAATGATTTGTGATGTACATGTATGGGTATTTCCCTACTGTCATTTTTCAGAATGAAGATGTTCAGGCAATGGAACAGTAGTTGCAGATCAAGCAGGGGTAATGCCTCGAAGAACAAAGCAGAACTGTTTAGAATTTCTTTCAGTTTGGATGCTGCAGTATGAGCTGTTCTGCATGATACCTTTGGATTACTTGCAGTGTGCTAAATGCCTCCATCCCTCATGCAGGATCGATGGCAAAGGCTGGTGTTCAGTACATATAAAAGCTGTGTCATAGCTTTAGAGATTGAACTTTTAAAGCTGGAGAATGTTTATCTAAGTAGCTGATCCACCGTCTACAATGAGTAAATGTCAAGGTAAAAATAAAACCTGTGACCCCTATCTACTGCATAATCCATACATTGAAGCTTTTCCCTTCCCTTAGGTAGTCAATAAATATCAATAAAATGAAAAGGCATGAGCTAATTATTCCAGGTGTTCACTTTAGAGCTTACTTAAACTTCAATCTGAATAAGAAAAATTTTTTTTTATATCAGGATTCTCATGTAGACCATTTATAAACCAATATGAAAATTATATCTGTTGGCCTTGTTGACTGTCTTCTTCATATATGGGAGAATATCAGATATCTACATGATCAGACATGTAAGAATTCTTGAAAAAATAAAGCCAAGCATAGAATACAATATGATCTGTGGCTCAAAAAACGACGTAATTCCCAAGGGAATTTTGCAGTTTGCCAATACATCTGGTATTCCAAGCGAACTGGTTGGATGGCAAAACCAGGCAAGGAGAAATTTTGAATTGTCTTCCTCTTTAAGTTAATTAGTTTAATTAACTTTATTTAATTAGTTTAATTTGGACTGCTTATTTTGGTTTATGTCATGCGTTTGAAAATCTCCCCTCCTCTTGTGCTGAGGTTCCTTTCTATATATATACAAAAAGTTCCAAAGAACAGCAATCTACTCTTTTTTCCTCACTATGATGAGCATTTTCAAAGCCTGCTTGACCTCAGAGGTTTCATGGTTCTGTTCTCCTTGCAAGGAGAGTATTGATGTAGGGAAAAAGAGAAAGAAGAAGCAACAGCCAATAACTGCATTTTCAATGAGATGGCTTGCTTCTGAAAACAGCAGAAAACCAAAAAACTGATACCATCCAAAAGCAAGTAAACTGAATGAAGGGAAAAGTTTAGCAAGAGGGAGAAATGGACATGAAGATTAGAAAAAAAAACATTCAAATCTGAGGTCAGTGATTTAACATGCCTGACTCTAAGCAGAAAAGCAGAAAAAGATCCAAGTCGTAGGAGATTAAAAAGAAGAAAAGAGACCCTAGTGCAGGGAAGAGGGAAATGAATTCCTCCAAACACAAACTTTTGTTTGCATAGGTATTGAATACTTCTGAGTGGTATCTGAGGAGCTTCTCAGCCAGGGAAATCAGGTTAGCATCTTCTCCATACCTTCAGGTAAATGTGACTGAAGCAATTAGAGGAAGATAGGCATTGCCAAAGCTGGCTCCTGGCAGTCTTTCAGTCTGACCATCTCTTCAGAAGGGAACGTTTTAACCATAGTGACAAAACCAGCAGTGAGAGGTGTTGTGTTGGGTCTGCTTGGCAAGGTTTGATAGAGGTGGGACTACAGAGGTGGCTTCTCTGAGAAGCTGCTGAAAGCTCCCCGGGGTCTGACAGAGCCACTGGCAGCCAGCTGCAGGGCAGAAGCACCCCTGGCAAGGCCAAGCCCACCGGCAGCGATGGCAGCGCCTCTGGGATAATGTGTTTTACAAGGGGGGAAAAACAGCAACTTCAGCCACAGAGAGGAGGGAGAATATAGCCTTGTCAGGAATCTGCTTGATAGAGGAGCATGAAATAAAGCCCTGGAGGGAAGAGAGGCCCAAGCCAGCTGGTAATATTCAAGAATCACCTCTTCCAAGCTCAGAAGTGATGCATCCCAGCAAAGAGGAAGTCAGGGAAAAATTCCCGGAGGCCTGCAGGGATGAACAGTAGCTCCTGGACAAACTCAGACACAACAAGGAAGCCCTCAGAGAGCCACCGAGATGATCAAACAGCAGGAGCACCTGCTATACAGACAGACTGAGAGACTTATGGTTGCTCAGCCCGGAAAAGAGAAGGCTCTGGGGGGACTCTAGAGCCCATTCCAGTACCTAAAAGAGAGATAGGTGCCCTTGAAAGAGCTATGACCCCTGCATTGGCTGGTTGTATTTTTGGAGGGTTGCTACCAATTTCCTGACCCCTCCCCAAAATTTACTCATCAGTCTAATCAGCTGGTGGGTTGGTCATACGTAAATTCCAACATTTATATAAATGCCATATGCTGTCCAATTACCATTTATTTGTCAATTTTAAGCCCCTCTGTGATTATCCAAAATCTAATTTATTTTTGGATGGCTTTTCCCATGGCTTTTCTCTTTATTTTCTCTATTTTTCAATATTAATTGAAACTGCATAGTTTGATATTCGGTAGAGTTTTTTATTCTTTTCTCACTTGTCTGTAATATCAGAAATTGTGCTGTATGTAGATATGTGCCCTGGGTCTTTTCAGTTGCAGCTTTGTACAGCTCCCACAGATGTATTTGCCTACCTCAGGTTACCTGCTTATTACTTTAATTTCTTTCTTTATATGTTCCTGTGTTTTCTTCCTAATAATTTAGTTCTTTGTCCTTCAGGGCCTATACCACAATATTCAGTCACCATTTATCTGCTTATTTTATTCCCTCCTTTTTTTATTCCAGAAGTCTTGCTGTAGAGATTGTTTGGTAGTTCAAACATTCTGGCATAGCTCTCTTAGCTAGGGCATGACATGCTGTTCCACCTGCTGGAAAAATATCCACAGAGATCCTCGAGCTTAAATTCCTTGTGTTTGAAATATTTTTCACCCTTGTTTGTACAGATACATTTACATGGTCTTTTGCACATACATAACATGCAAGTCTTTTTTTGCTGATGTGTAAGCACCCGTCTAAAAGCCAGCACTGCGGGAGGCATTTAGCCACATTTAGTCCAGTGCTGAGCTAAATCTCTAAAAGCCTCTTGAGAGGTGAGGAATATTGAAGTAGGGACAGCGCTATTTTGCCATAACTATTTTGCCATTGAACCATTTGGATCCTTCCTGGCATGTGTCTGTGTGGTTTGATATGAGTGGTTTTACCTTGTGCTTGCCTGCCTAGGAAAGGCCATATTGTAATCTTCATCATAAATGTGGAGATGTTGCATGTTTCAGGTGGAGCTATGCATGTGTCTCCCCTAATTTATGGGACTCTGAGGCTGCTTCTCCCAAGTATTTACTCCAACATGAATCACAGAAATAATTTTCCCTGCAGTAGTCCATAATGGTCTCTCCCTCTCCCTCTTCCTCTCCTTCTCCCTCTCCCCCTCCCTCTCCCTCTCCCCTGTTGTATCTGCTGGCAAGATCAGCAAAAGTTACTTACTTTGATAAGCTGCTTGTCAACCTGCATTTTTTCACTGTGATGGTACCTGTTCATCTAATTTTATAAAATACCTAAAAGTTCCTTGGATTTTCTTTAATTTAGTTTAAATGAAAACTTGTATCAACTCTAGAGTCTTCTGGTTCAAATCTTTTCCTGAAACATGCTCAAGCATATTAAACAGCATCATAACTAAACCAGAAGACTGAGACACTTTGTTCTGCTAGTATTTTACCTTTTCTGAACATTGATCATTGAATTCCAGCCCTTTATTTTTTGCTTGTTTAGCCACTTCATGGCTAGTTAATTTCAGAGCTCTGTTGTGTCACAGGCCACTGTCAGAGGCCTTATCAAACATTAAAATTACTGGGGGGTTTGGATTTTTTTGGTTTTGGTTTTTTGTTTTTGGTTTGGGGTTTTTTTTTGATTTATTACTTCACAGTCTTCATAAAGATTTGTGATCAATACACAAAGCATAATTTTCATTACAGAAAGCATATTGACTTATGCCACAAAGGTTCATCTAAGTGGGCAACAGTCGCAGACATACAGTGTGATTTTTTGGGATTGTCCTGTGCACAGCCAGTAATTGGACTCAATGATGTGGGTCCCTTCCAGCTCAGGATATTGTATGATTCTATGATTTGAATTATTTTGTAAGTCCCACTTTAGCTAGTACTGCAACTGTTACATTGAAAACAAGGCTTAGAGGTCCCCAAATCTCAGAGTACCTTTAGTAGCCTTTTTTAAGGATTGGCAAAGCATCTGTAATCTTTCAAGAAAAGTTAGTTTTATGTATTTTTGTGGGCTACTTTACTGTAAATTTACCTTGGTCGTGTACCCTCAGCTTCTGGTGACTTTTTATTCTTTAATCCATAGTTTTCCTTCTAACATTTCTTCTTTTCATCTCTCGCTCTCTGACCGTACCTCACCTTTATTGCCAAAAAAGATCAGGTGGAAGGCAGGTACCTCTCTAATGCGTGTTCCCTTTGAACTTGCTTTATGGCATGCAGTACCTGCACTGTGTATGGCTCTCTAATGAGAGGCCTGTGATGTTCATCATCTCTAGACCACAGTGTGGTCTTTTACAAAAGCATCTGCATGCAGATGGACACAGCAGGTCTACAAGGACCAGAGTTGAACCGTTAATTGTATTTGCAAATACAGGTTTACTAAATGATGACTAATGAAAAGCTAATTACCATAAAATGTTTGATACATTAACATTAAAATGCAGCTATTACAGAATTGCAAAAATAATATCCTGCTGAACAGATCTTCTCCTTGTGTATACTGAAACCCACTTCTGCTTAGCTTAGTGACAAAAAGAATTGTTTTTTCTGTATTCATTAGTAACATAAAACTAATGGATTCTGCTCTGATTCTCTCCATAGCAACTGAATTCCCTGACAGTTCCAGTTGCAGGACTACATTCCTTTCCCAGTTTTTTCAGTACGGTTTTGTTGAGAAGACGAGGACAGCACAACAGTAATCAAAAAGAGTACTCTAGGTCCCTGCTGTCGCAAAGGTGCGGCTTAGGACCAAATTTAACTTCCAGTTTTGTTTTGGTTTTTTTGTTTTTCTTTTTTAAATTGCTTCTGGTAATGCATAAGCCAGAAAGAACACAGCTTGGCTTTCAGAACCTGGCTTCTGTTTGCAGGTCTGGCAGTTGGCAAAAAAAAAAAAATCTGTAAACAGTGCAAATTTGATCTGGAAGCCATTGAGATATACCAAGTGTGGAATCCCATAGTGCCATTTTAGACAGTTGCTTTTTGGAGTGAAACTGCTTTAAATGGGGAAAGCTGATTATTTCTTGCTGCACTGTTTATTTTGTTCCAAGCATTTATGATTTGATGAAAACAAGAAGCTCTGAGATGCTGTAAAAGAGTGCACCTGCAGAACATCTTTTAAGTACCATTGCTTTTTTAGCCAATAGTATCTTGAAACTTTGCAAATGAATAAAGATACAGTTTTTGCTTGAGAGAAAGAAGTGATTAAAAGACACAACACCAATGAGTGTAAATGAGCAGTAAATCATTGACACAGTCTTTTGAAATCACTTTCAGGCCTCTAAAGTGCCATCATGCTCCCTATTTGGGATTCTGAGTCCCCAAAAGTGTATTTTTGTGATTTTGTGAGAAGTGAGAGTTGGTTAAAAATGCAGAAATCACCATGCCTTATGCATTGTTTTCATTATTCCCTTTGTAAGTTTGTAGCTGGAAAAATCAATTTTGATCATGTTGTTTCAAGCAACCATTTCCTGAGCTATCTAATGCTACCCTAAACCTCGGACTGTCTCCCCCCTCTCCTCCAGCTGTTTCCCTAGGAGGGCATTAACCACCTCACTCCTTTCCCATTTAAAAAACCTTCTCTAATTCCAGCTTTGAATTTTTTCATGGTTGGCTTATAATCATGTGTTCTTGTGCCAACACTGTCATTTAGCTTAAACAGCTCTTTTTGCTCCCTGATGTATATATATATAGAGAGAGAGACATTATATTCCTGCTCTGCCATCATCTTCCTAGGCTAAACATCTTGTAAGGTTCTTTTTGTCTTCTCTCACAAGCAAGGCACTCGATTCCGTGATTATTTGAGTAACCCATCTCTGCAACCCACTTGAGCTCTGTGGGTTTTGTGAACATCCAAACAATATTTAAAGAATACAAATACGAATCCAGAACCTCCCTGCGAAAATTACCTATGCTTTTTAAACATGTGGTTTTTTCAGACTGAAAAGTTCTTCACTATCAGGAATCTCCCCCTGTTGATACTTTTGTAACACAGGCAGTACAATTACTACTTAATTGTATGTTGTGCAGGTTTTACATCATTTCTTTAAATTCCTGAGCACACAGCTCATGAGTTGCAGGCGACGTGCATTTTTGGCAGTGGAATGTTTGGGGGCTGTATACACACAGGAGAGGCTTAAGGATACTTAGCGTTGCTGGGGGCAGTAGATCACACACAGACGTGTATTTTGAAACCTGTAGCAGGTTCAAAAGACAAGGCTTGTCAACAGACAAGCCTACATGAGAGCTGAAACAAGCTGGAGCTGAATTCTACCTCTACAGTATTTCAACTGACACAGAAGACTGGAGACACCTGAAAACTGCTGTAAATCCAGTAAATCCATGAATGTTTCTGAGTAAGAACTGGAAGTGAAAAGATGGGGGTGTAAGCAGTTCTTAGGAGATCACATTTGATTTAGTTACTGTAGTTCATCAGTGGAGTCACAGTAAAGGGCTCCGTGTTCAAGTCTTGTTCTAGTAAAAAGTATTAGCTGAAACACTTTCATAGTAGTTAATTGACCTTTTACAGTAGTTTAAGCAAACAGATTTTACTTCACATTTGCAGTGAATTTGGTCCATGCACAAAATCAGCTTGCACAGCTCAAGTGATGAGTGTTAACTCATTAAGCTGTGATAACTTGCTCACAGTCATCTGTCCACGCTCATCATGCTGCCTTTAGCAATGTGCCATAGCTGTTTTATGCTGAAAGAGCATTAATGTTCTCTGCATGTTGCTGAGAAGAATTGGAAGGCTTTTAGCATTAAATGAACGCAACCAAGGTATTTCACATGGCAGCAGCTATGGGGTTTGGCAGAGAAAACATTTGAGGGGTGTTGGAACAAAGAAACATTACAATTTGCCAGTCTTTCTTCCTGGGCATAGGATTTGGTTGTATTTTCTACCTCAACAGTCACTAGGAGCAACTTCATAGATCGTAATACTGCATCCAGTGAACGTAGAAATTTGTCTCTGCATAAAGATACTATTGTACAAGTGCTGAAGACCAGGTAGACCTCATTCTTTCAGAAAATAGTGCTGGGTTTGCAAGTTCTTAACAGACTAGGAACACAAGGTTGGACTTATTTCTGCATTTAATTTATGTAGCAGAGCTTTCCTTGTTGTGGTATGTACCCGTGTGCTGCGCTGCCATACACCTTTTGCAGCACTGATGTGTGTAAGGTTGATGCCACAAGTTCCTCCCTGTGAAGTTAACAGATCTCGTAGGATTAGACCCAGAGCTTATCTCTGTACAGTATTTGCAATAAACTGAGGATCATGTCATTCATGCATCTTGCTAAAGAGAGAAGAGCTGTTATTGTTCTCTCTCGTTTTTTTCTTTCCTTGCTGTGAGTTCTTAAATCTGTGCTAGTGGGAAGTGACCAAAGATGATCTCATTGCCACTCCTGTTTTACATTCCATTTTGTTCCTTGAAGTTTCGCCCAATCATGGCAAAACGACAGCACATGCAAAATCGAGTAGTAAATGTGTAACCTATTTGCAGAATGTGTTTGTACACAATGTATACTTCTAGTACCGCCTACTTTCAAAATGTGCCTGTGTGGAAGACTCTTTGTATTTTACAGGGGATACGAAGGTCAGCCTCTTGGAAATTTAAAGAAAAATCCTAAACATCATCAAAATGCATGGCCAAATCTTCCATGTTAAAATACTAGAGAGCGCTCCAGTGCAGCTATGGAGACTGCCTAGGTATCTTATAAACGAGTCGATAACTTTTTTCTTCCCCCTAGGATGTAATTGGAAAAGCACTGCAGTATATTGGAACATATGGTGATCTGTGCAACACAGAGCAAGTTGTGGCTCTGATTGACGAGGAAATGTGTATCAACTGTGGCAAATGCTACATGACCTGTAATGATTCTGGCTACCAGGTAAGAGCACAGCTGTGATTAGCAGAGAGGCACGATGAGTTATCTTTCTGCTGCTGGGAAGAAAGAATTTACCTTCTGTTAATGAGCAGGTGGCAAAAACAGATGCCTAAAATGTTGAATTCAAAGCCCATCATGCTCCCAGGCTCTGGCTCACAAGTCGTGCCGGAACACGGCTGGTCCTGGGGGGCTGCACAGACCACGTCACTGTCACAGGGCTGCAAGTGGGCTTCTTTACAAGAGGAAGAGAATGAAGGAGCCCCAAGCAGAATGGCAGTGAATGTAGTTCTTGATGGTTTTCAAGAAAATGAAGGCGAAAGGGAAGAACACATCCCTTCCCACCAGGGGGATGCAGGGATACAAGGGCTGGTCTTACTGCCAAATGCTTTTTAAGAAACCCAGTTCTTGTTCCCTCAGAGTAACCAAACTAATTCAGGTTTCAGGCAGATGGGGTTTTGTTTTGATCGTGATAGAGTTACAAATCCTTTCGCCAGGATAACTGCCAGGGTGTAGAGCAGCAGAATGAAGTTTGCAGAAATCATCGTGACCAGAAAATGGCCCAATTTGAGCTGAGGCTCCTGTTTGCAGCAAAGTATTTTTCTGATTGCTCAATATGGTAGCACGTTGTGTGAAATATATCAGCATGTCTAGGTGCCATTCCATGCCATGTCCACTGGAGCTGATGGACTGGTCTGCAGTAAAAAAGGCAGTACAGGAGGGCTCATCTTCTTTTAGAGAACCAAAATATGGTCTAGCATGACTTTCATGGAATCCAATATGCAGCAAGCAATAATTTCTACATTAATTTTTCCACACATCTTAGTCTGAGAAGAGCTTGTCTAAAACAAACACTTTAACTGAGCACCAAGTCTCCTTTGGACACCATGAGTTTTTTTTTCCTCTTTAATTCAGTCTAATCAATAATAGGTCTGATGAGTTGAACTACATAAAGTCACAGAAAGAAGTCTTCCATTGAAAATCAACTGCAATTGAAACAAGTATGTCACAGCAAAAGTTTTTTCCACTGATACAAGAAAATTAATGCTGTATTTATACAAAAATAGATTACTATGGTAGCCTTTTAACTTTCTAAATTTCTTCTTGACATTGAGATCTTCACCTCTTCCCCTTCCATCAGATTTCTCAGGAATATTATATTTTTCATATAACCCTTAGAAAGCAAAAGATTCCGTTTAGATGTAATAAATTTTATTTTCTGTAACTGGAAGAAAAAAAATCAGCATCAAAAGAACCAAAGTTTAAATCCCCAGAAGGTTTTCTAAGCACAAAAGAAAGATGCTTTTTCCGTATTTAATTATGGAAATTGAAAAGAAATTAATTGAACAGAATTGCAAAGGAATTCTTGATTGCAAATAAATCAACAACAACCCCCCTCACCTTCAAAACAGCATCTGCTTTATGCTTCCCTTTGTTTCAGAAATATCCATGCTGCTCTACGCAGCTGTCACCTTGTATGACTCCAACAGAAAAGCTTTCCTTAATTTAAAGTCAGCACTGTAGTCCTGACTTCCTCTCCCTCTTTGAACTCCCTTTCAAGATGTGCATTGTTGTTAGGGAGAAAGAAAGGAGTCCTCCTTAAATACTCACAAGCCAGAGCTCTCTTTGTGCTCAAGCTAAAGTAAAACTCAGAGATCCAGGGCAGTTACTACAGACTTCATGCCCTTGCTGGTTGCTACAGCAACTTCTGTGCCTTCCTAGTACTGAAACCCCAAACGCCTCAAATGTGCCTTTGGAGCTGACCTGCAGCAGCACCAGTGCTTGCCATCACCTCCCTGCCTCCCCCAGATGCTGACAGTGGTCAGGGAGATTTGCTAAGGCACTGCTTGTGTGCCAGAGTTCAACTTTCAGGTCTGATTTTCCCTCCTAAACTCTTCAAAGTAGATATTCAGTGTTTTCGGCACTTTTAAAAGTTTTTTACTTCTCTAGTCTTGCTTCTTAGATATTGACACTTTTGTGGTTGTGTGATGCTTTTGATTTTGCTTTTAATTGTCATTTCCATTATAACCACGAGCTTATATTGTTGAGACTGCAATTGTTATTTCACATTCAAATACACTTATCACCCTAATTGGAAATGAGGATTCACTGCATGGAACGTGAGAACTAAAGCAAGCTCTGCCTGCCCCAAACTCTGATATTCCTTTCACAGATTTGCAAAGGAAAGTAATCACATGAGGCACAATGAGCTCTGTTTTTCTCTACTGTTTATTAAATTAGATTGTTTATGCTGTGCCGACAGTAAAAGCCGAAGAATGCCTTGTGATGGGCATTGTGCTGAGGCCGTACAGGTGTCTGGTGCCTCCTCTAAACCAATAACCGCAGCACACTGATATCTTAGGAAATATTTCCTTCACGTGAAGGAGAAATACCCTCTGGGAGTTTAAATATCATGGAGCAAACTCCTCCTTTTGTAAGCAGCCCTTGTGACCCACGAGCATTTGCCGAGGTGTAATTTGGCCCACCTCTCTAATTTCGCAGTGTCTGGGGGGGGCTGTTTTGTTCCCTGCCAGTGGATCAGTTGCTATAGCTGCAGTGCAGACTCACACCGAGATGTCTCCAAGTGCTGTAGCGCAGGAAACGCAGGCACCGGAACGGGAGCAATTCTGGCCTTTTCTGTGCGTGACATCAATAATGTTTATTCCCGGTCGCAGGCTATCCAGTTTGATCCCGAAACCCACCTGCCCACGGTTACTGACAGCTGTACAGGCTGCACCCTGTGTCTCAGCGTGTGCCCTGTTATCGACTGCATCCGCATGGTTTCCAGGACAACCCCCTACGAGCCCAAGCGCGGGCTGCCCTTAGCCGTGAACCCCGCGCGCTGAGGTGCCCGGCCCGACAGCTGATGGCAGCTTTACACTTGTTTGATGCAATTGATTTGCTTTCTAATTAGTCCTTAAAAATCTACTCGTATAAAAAAGTGTAATACTGATAGCCGTTACAATGAATACCGCTTTCCAATTACTATTTTTGCAACAATTAAGTTTCGAAATTACAGAAAGGTGGTCGTGGCTGTCAGTGGTCTACTGTTTGAAGTGTAACTTTCTTGTTACAAGTCATGCTGTGATTTCAAAACTTCTCTATAGATTCTTTAATCTCTGTGTGTTTTCTGGCTGGAAATATAATTAAGAAAGCATTTTTAATGAACTGTAAATCAATGTACAAGCTAACTGTTTTCAAGGAGGGCATTTTGTAATTAAACATTACATTTAGTTTTAAAAGAGTTTCTTAGAAGATGTAATTAGCTACATAGCATTCAAACAAAGCGATGTGGCTTCTATTTTTCTATAGACAGAAATGAAAGGGAGTTTAAAATAGGATGTAAGAACTGGATTAATCACTTTCAACTACTACAACATATGGTAGTGTATTTTTATAATCCTTTCTAATTCTTTTTCACACTAGTCACTTTATAGAATGAATTTGCTTTGCACTGACACATGCTGGACTCTCCAGATTTGTGTGTTGCATGGGTGATTTGATCATTACTTTCCCCCCTCAGTGAACACTTACAACATCTCTCTGCAAACAGTTCAAATGGCTTATAAGGAAGTACAGGTTGCGTTTCAGGATTCTGAGAAGTGACAACGTTTTTTGCTCCAAGCTCATCCTCTAAATAACTTTTTAATTGTGCCAGTTAATGTTCCAGAATGTACACGTTTCAGGTCAGAGATCTGATTACATGCAAATGGACTACACACCCTGCAGGCTGCGTTTGCCAAACACAGACACATAGGGCAAACTGGCAAGGTGATTTCCCCCAGTGCTGGTTCTTCATACTTAGTGGCTGTGAATAGTTCTAGTAGTTTCACAGCCAAAAATAAATACAGATTAATCTGTCTTACTAAACAATATCTCAATTTTAATCCATTTTTCACTCACAGTAGGAACTTTCTAATATGAACATATTGCTGTCTGCTTTACTCCACTTAAGAATATAAAGCCTTTAGTTTCATAACAATAATAAATGATCTCTCAGTTCAATTTCTTATACCATATATTGTGAGCAGCAAAAGCTCTGATTAAAAATATACCCTGGCTTTTGTTTCTTGATTTATGAGTTGTACACTGAATTATAAATAAATGTTGAAACCAACTCGGGTTTGTTTGTGATTTTTCTTTTTGCATTTACTAAACAGATTTTTTTTTTTTGTAGAGCCTTGTCACTTGGTGTCTCTTGATCTCTAAGATTCACTCCAGGAACCATTAATGAATTAATTCACATGTACATCATTCCATTGATTGCCTACAGTGCAGAATGTATCGTTCTCTTTGCCCCTCTCCGGCACCTCTTTGTCTGCCCGTGATTTCCCTTCCTTTTGCCTTCCTTCCCCACGCACATGAGGTGCACACATTTGTAAATTTGGACATTTTCAAATGTCATTTCATTTAGCGTCCTTGCTCCACCAACACTGTTTTGCTGGCGCTTTGGGCTTGCTTGGCAGGCTCAAGCCCAGAGTCTCTACTAATAGCTTTCTCTTCATATTTTGATTTTCCTGTTTATCATTGTGGATGTTTCAGACTCAGATGAAACAGGAACAGATAGTCATACTGCTTAGAAAATATTTGCTTGCAACTTCTTTAAAGCTCCTCGTCTTGCAGAAGTTGTTTATCTAACACGAGCTACTGTGGACTCACAGGAAGAACAAGCTGTTTTGTGAATGTCTGTGACAAAGTTTGGAGAGTCTCTGCGTGTACTGCTTGTCCCTCTGCCGAGGAACTGCCTAACAAGCAGCATGCCCTTGAGTGGGGCAGAAAAAGACATCAAAATCAAATCATCTGAGAGTAACATTTTGTGTTCCCAGACAGCAGATGCAAGGAAAAATAGCTGTCTTCTCCCAGGCTGCTACCATGGACTTCTTATTCTGCGTCCTGCCTACCACGAGCCCTGCGGGCGAGAGGTGCGGGGTCACCTGCGACTGAGCAGGGCAGCCTCTCCAGGTCTTCTCTTCCTGCATGCCCAGACCTGATGATCTTACTGTCCTGAAGGCATCACATCTGGTACTGTGGCTTCTTCTAAAGACAGGACAATGCCAAAAGACCTAATATAAGTATCTAAGCACAAGAACCTGATAAATGTAGCAGCAAAATTAGAGCTTTTCCAAGGATATTCAGCAGTCACAGAACATTCAGTATCCCACAGTGGCTATAAAGTAATCTTTGGAGAGGTAAAGGCATTCTTTGTGAATCAAGACTATAATCAAGACTATAATTTGTTTACTTAAGGAATAATGGGTTATGTTATAGAGGCTTCTTACTACCCACCCTCTCCCCCACTCTTGTTTTGTCAAGTCCATTAACAGTTGCAGGAAATGCATTCCCAAATGCATTTGTTTCTAACTCTGTCAGTCAGCAATAAATCTGTGTCTTGCAGGAACTCAGAGAAATAGCCACACTGAGGTCTCCTGCAGCAATGTCTTAAGTCATCAGGGTAAGGTGAGGTGTAAACAGGCAGGGGAGAGAGCCACAAAGGATATATTCCTGAGGTTAATATGGTTTTCACATTGGTCTTGGGGAATCCATCTCATTTAGTGCACTTAAAAGCCAAGGAAACAAATTAGAAAAATCTGGTCTAGTCTGCAAATTCTGTAGCCAGTTATTAAAAAGGAGATAAGAATTTTCAAAGTGTAAGAGGCTCCAAATTAAGCTCATATATTTCAGTGATTTAGTTGCACATTTAAGGAATTATGTATTATTAAAGACTTGATGGTTGACATCCTCAAACCCTAGCCCTTGCAGTTTTTAGACATGTTGTGCTATTGGTTATTATTATAAAATACTATAAACTATATTTGACAAATTAAATTATGATAGAAGTGCCATAGCTCATCCTCCAGTAGCACATTCTTATTCATATCATATTCCAGAACAGAAAAGGCTCCCCATGTTTAGTGGATGCTCTGCAGGCCAAGAATTACTTGAAAAAGCTGCCAAATATGCTTATGTGAATCCCAATGCACCCATACATGTTCACTGGAAAAAAGAGATGTTGTGCCTTGCTAACAGACTATACAAGCAGTTTGGGTTTTGGCATCTAGGATGAGCTGACATAATATTTCCAAGGCACTGGATTGGCAACATTAATAGACACATTCGAAAAATCACACAGGATGTTTAAAATACATAATTTCCTGATTTAAAATGGAATATTAATTTGATCTCATAGCAAAATTAAAACTAGTCTTTGCATGGATCTATTGGGCAGCCTGTGTCTCCAGCGTTGAAGTGCTCCTTACTCGGTTACTTTACCAGTTGCTCAAGGTAGCCTTTTTAGCAGCTATCCATTTGCTCAGTTCATAAAATTTGGCAGGAGCAAAATATAAGTTACCCACCTAGAATTGCTGCTCCTCTTTGTTGTGTCCTGGGGGACAGAGAGCTCTGGGAGAGGTGACTTGGCAGCCACAGAGTGGCTTAGTGTCATTTCTGCAGCCTCCCCACCTTCCAGTGCCTACACTGTCACCTTTGGCTCCTCCAGCTTTGTTGTCTTTAAGCCTTTTATCTCAAGGTGGCAAAAGTGACTGCTAGATTCAAGGCAAATTATCCAAACCCCAGCTGAGTGCCATCAACCTCATGCCTTATAAAACCACTTTGTTTAACACAATCCAAGGCTATAGCCTTAGAAATAAAATGTTAAGCACAGGTATTTCCTATCAGTAAGATCTTGCCAGTGCATTCTCTATGTATGTTTCATTATTTAACTACTGTAACATGGGGTTGCACGTGTTGTTAAAATTTTATATTTTCCAACGGTTCCTAGTAGAAAATATTTTTTAGATAAAATATTTATTTTATTGGCAGAGGTTTCACTTCACCAGGCAGCTCCACTTCTTTGATGAACTGTGGAAGATAGGTTTTCATTGGCAACATCTGGCAAGCTGGCAGACACTCTCGGCAGCTGGATTGGTAACTTCAGGGTTGCTTTTGGGTCTTTCATATAATTAGTCTGCTTATGGGCCATCTGGGTTGCTTTGTTTTTGCTGTTGCCATTTCCTTTCTTTTCTGAGAAACTAATCTTTCCAGTTGTTACTCTGGGAGATCAATTTTTAATAACTCTTCCTCAGGTTAGTCTGCTGGGTCTTGTGCAAGCGTCCACACTGGTCTTGCCCAGCAGTAGAGATCCTGCTTTTATCCCTTCTTTCTTGGAGGTCTGAATCTGCCTTTCATGATTTTTGTGATGTGGGAGCAGATCTCATTGCTACCAAGCAGTGAAGCTGGAGGTCAACTTGGCAAGTGAACACTTACCACCTCTGCACAAAGAAAGGCCTAAACAACCCAGATCTTAACAGTAAACACACACGTGCACTCTCTCCTTTTCTAGCTTAAGCACACTAAAGTTACCACAAGGAAATGCATTTGCTCCTTTTCTGCAAAAGGACTGCAGGTTACTAAGCTTTACCATGACACACCTACCTGGATGCTGGGGCAGGGGATGGGAATTAGCTTGGACTCAGGAAAGCTTGGAACAAAGTCCTTTCTGCTGGGGCTCAGCAGCTGAACACTGCAGCCCTTCATTTTATCTGTCCCTTGACAAATGCTAACAACCCTCTGAACTACTGGGCTTGCTTGGGGTGCTGTAGAAATACCACCCCACCCACGTACCCTCAGCACTGCAGTGCAATAGGTGCAGGAGGACTCCTCAGCACTGCAGGGACCTGCCTTGGCACCTCATGGCAGGGACACTCCAGCATCGCCTTCTAGAGGTGCAGGTTACACAGAACTCATCTGTCTGCATTACGTGGGCCTTTCCACATATATTGGCAACCAGGATCCTTAAGGGCAGCAAATAAAGTTGTTTCTCATCTGGTTTTGAGGTACTGTGCAAGGTTCAGGAGAATCTTAATAAATGATTTTCATAAAAGTTGACTGAAACAGTGGCAACCATTGATCTGCCTTGTCTTTTTGTAAGACCAAACAGTTAACTTCAGCATAGGGATGCAGTTAACATTGCTCCTCAGTGTTTCTGCCTCCAGTGGTGAGCTCTCTTTATCGCATTTCAGCAAGAGGCAAGCTGTATCAAATGCCTCCAGTGCCAGCTCACACTCACAACTGCTGATTAGAATCACATGCCACTGACTGGAGCTAATTATCATCCTAAAGGACATTATTCTCACCTGTTTAGTCTAGAGACTGCTTATCATCACAGCTTTTACTTCTGCCTGTTGCAGACAGGTTTAGGCCTCAGCACTGAAAGCTTCATACTCAATTGTTGAGAAATTATGTTTCTCTGGGTCATAACTGCCATTATCATGCAAACCAGGTGGCCTGCAGATAAAAGTCACCCATGTTGCTTGTGCAGGTGTGCGGGGCCGGATTTTATAAGTCTGAGTTCAAGGAGGGGAGCCCGTGAATTCTGTTTCTCCTGTGAGTGTGCTCACTTGTCACAGGCAGAGTGAGTGAGGTGGTGTTTGATAAACCTCACCTCAGCAAAAGGGAGCCAAAGGAAAGGAACAGTGGTTCTACGCTGTGGTGAAGGGCTCCAGCCTGGTGAAAGCATTGGGGCTGGGCAGCACCATGACCCTCCCCAGCAGCTCCTTTCCCAGGCAGCCCTGGTCATGCAGGGGCTGCCCCAGGCTCCTCTGAAGGGCAGAGTGGGCACTCCTCTTTCCTTTGCATAGGCTTCAGTAATTATGGTCTGTCCTCTGGCTGTTGGCAAGACCATGGGGTCACACTGTCCCATGACTTTCATGTTAAACAAAATTCAGGATTCCTCACTGAAACCTTACGCAATTATTATTTTTAATCAAAATCACATGAAGCGCGGGTGAAAAGAATATAAAGTTTGCTTTCCAGAAGGTGAAAGAGCTATCAGAATGGTGCCTGGGCTAGTGCTGCAGTGGTTGCCCCTGCTGTAGCAGCTGCCCATTGTAACACATTTGCTTGTTCACCATCACACACAGAGCACTCTCTTTAAAGCGTCCCACACTGCACCCTGTGGATCCCTTCGTATAACTGTGCATAGGTAAACCCCTTTCATAAGTTTTATGAGGTGCCAGCATATATGCTATTTTTTTGCTGCTAGCCTGTTTATTGGATTAGCTTGAGGATTTGATGCAAAAGCTGATGATATTGAAAATACACATCACTGCTATTGTGGCTAAGAAAATCAGCTTTAGAATTAGAGAGACCTTGTATCTGGCATTATGTATGGCCCTTTAGCTTTTTAGCATGGCTGTTCCTTGTTGCTATAGCAACCGAATTAACCGTTTCATTAATATAATGGAATAAAACACATTTATTCATTTTTGCACTCACGGGTAATCCACATTCAGCTTTCAGCATACTTGTCAAGCTGTGCCCCTTTCACCTCACCCCAGATATTTCCTTCAGCATTGCCAAAGGGTTTCTATTTGTATTTTTCCTTGCTGGAGAGAGAGTGAGCTGTTGGTTTTGAAGAACGTTATGTTTTTTGTAATTAAATTTACCTTCATTTCATTGGTTAGCTTCTGCTTAGCATCTCTTAAGTGGAAAAGCAGACTTCACAAGCAGCATTTGGTGCAGAGAAGAGGTGTTCTTCGCATCAGAAAAGAATAAATCACTTGAAATAATGAAACCTCGCGCCTATGATCAGCTTGTAGGCTAAATTTGGCATGAGGTGTTCTACAGTAAATACTAACAGTACTCAGCCCTGTGTGCTGCCCGAGCAGTCGTGTTGCTGAACTGTGCTGTTCAGAGCAGATGGAGTGCTACACTCTTTGTTTACCTTGGGTTTAATGCTTCCCAAGCCATGCCCACACACCGTATTGGTTATTGAAATAATAGTTTAATTAAAATAATATGTCTGGCCATCAGGAGAAGGAAGCAGGATTGCTCCCTGTGTGTGGCACAGCAGGGGCAGTGGCAGCCCTGCCTGAATTGCTCTTCTCAAGCGCTGCCATTCCCAGTGCTGTCCTTATGCTTATTCCACAACTCTGCAGAGGCCTGGGATGAAGTCAGGCTTGGCTGAGGCCCCACAACACCCAGTGCTCCCCTTGGCAGCCAGGGGTTTGGTCAGCAGTAACCAAACAGGCCCCACAGGCAGCTGGAAAAGCTCTTCATTACATGCTGGTGCCAGGTAGCCGTGGGGGCTGTGGCGATACGTAGGTGTAGCCAGAACTGGAGACCCCCTCAGCTCCAGCTTGCTGTCTGCCACTGACAGAAAGGGCCCTGGTGCCCTGGTGCACGCCAGAGACACCCCAAGACTGGGCCTGCTTTGCAGCATTGGTGGGACACCGAGTACAACAGAGGCTCTTGGCCACTGTTTATCTGACTGTCCTTCCAGTAGCTACCAGTGCAAAATGACACACTAAATTCAGCCCATGAAATCTATCATCATTAGCAATTGCACATCTGAACTCATTACAAATGAAGTAACATGTCTGATACAAAGAGGGCTTTGGTTTTGGTTTTTTTAATATAACTCAGAAGTTAAGAAACTGAAGTTTTACTGGAAACAGAGCAGATGTGTAAATGATTTTGAGAAATGACTTAATTAACTTTGAAGGTATAAACTTCCTTCATTAAAAAGACAAGGCATAGAAGTAACAGCACAATAGCATATTGCCTGCTATAACGTTGTTCATTCACTGCTGTTTGAGTGAATGTATAAATCATATAGTCTACAAGGGCTAGTAGAGTCTGTATCATTCATGTGTGCTGCCTTCCCTACCTGAATTAAATTTTAAGTGCTTCCTCCTAGGCAATTCATTGTCTAAGAAATGCCCAAAGACCCAGAAGGAGAAAGTTATGTACCTGGCAAGGTGAAAGACCTACCCTGGACACAAAAGCCTAAGCACAGAGGCTCTGTGCGCATTGCAGATTGTGCTGGTGCCATATTCTCCTCACGCCTTTGTTTCTCTTTGTATATGGAAAGCATCCTCCGAGCTGTCTAGAAGTAATACAGGACTAAGTTCACTTTGCCATTACATATCGTGATGCTGTAGGCTAAGAGCTTGGACTACTAAATGTTATGGTGATGTTTGGCCTTTGCATCATTTGGTTTGGGGCAACTTGTCATTGGGTGTAAGTTTAGCTAGAACATCATATCATGTAGTGGTTAGCAGAGAGCTTGTGGATTCAAAAACCTTACATCCAACACTTTTTCCCCCACACAGAGGTTAATACTGGTACAAGAATTAATATACATTACTTTTCTTTTTCCCAAAAAATTTCTATCCTTTACTAGAACTTGGCAAACATTAAAAATGTCAGTTGGGTACTGTATACATCCAACAGATAGGATGGACTGATTTGGGGGTACCCTTAGCTGCAAATCACTGAAATTCCTCTTGTTCAACCATGAGGAAAAATGTATTTAAAAAACCTGTGTGTTTCAAACCACCCAGGAGCCGAGCCTAGCCTGGCCTTCCTGTCCCTGTTTCCACGGCGGTGCGAATACCTGTGTCCCTGCCCCTCTGTGCAAGCCTTCTGTGGCTGAGGAAGCGCCCGCGGGCTCCAGAGCCGCAGCTCAGCCCCGCCGGCCGCCGCTGGGCACCTGCTCACCCCCCCCCGCTGCGGGCTATAAAATAAAGGTTAAAAATCTTTCTTCCCCCTCTGCCGAGGGCTGTTTTGAGGTTGTTTTGCGCTTGAACAGAGAGCGGTGTCTGTGCCGGGTCGGGTCGGGTGTTACTTCACCCCTAGTGCAGCGGGGGCTCCCGAGCCGACACGGAGCGAGCGCCCGAGGGCTGTTCGGCGGCCTGCGAGCAGCCGGAGAGAAAACACGGCCAAGATGTGCTGCTTCCAGCCCCACCTGCGGCTGCCAGGGGCGGCTGCGGCGGGGACCGGGGCTCTCCGGGTCCCTGGGAAGGGGCGGGCCGGGAAGGCAGGGGCTGGCGGGGGAGAGGAGGGCACGGCCTCCCCGCAGCGGGACGGGCGGCGCTGCCGCCGGCTCAGCCCGGCTCCACATCGGCTCGGAGCTGAGCGCCGGAGCTCGCCGCAGCCCATCGTGGCCCCACAGCCTGCTCGCACCCCCAGCAGGAGCTCCTCCCAGCCTTACCCCTTCTCCTGCCAGCCTGGGGAGCGGGGTGGTGCGCTGCAGCCCCAAGGTTCGGCACGTCACTTGTGGTGTCACATCGCTCCCGAGTGCCACGTCCCAGGGCAGCCCGCGGCTGCCCCTCGGCGATGACCCCCGGGCCGTGGCAGCGAAGCCGCCGCCCAGCCACGGGACTCGGGAAGAGAGAGGTTTGTTTTTCTTGGATGCCTGGCTTCATCCCAGTCACCCGTAATACGGATCTGAGGTCTTAAAAGTGAATCATTTAGCGCTGGCCATCTCCCCACAGTACCCATGACGACTAGCATTTCTTTTTGTGCCACCTGAATAGCAGCACACACTCGGCTGCTGAGATACCATTCACAGCGTATTCCAACTTCCAACGGTAAACATGGAATGGGAGGCAGAGCTATGGCCACAGAGACTCTGGGTACCAGAATAAAATCAACATCAATAAAAGAGAACAGAAAGTATTACTGCTACCTAAGAGTGGCTGAATTAACCAGATAAACCTAAAAATAGATTGGAAATATCTATATTAAAGCCAAAAGAGTACAGCTTCATATTATTTAATCTAAAATGACATTTTGCTGCAAGAAATCTTAGGTATACAAACAGTCCTGTATATGTCCTTGTCTGCAATACGTTGTGAGCGTGTGCATATATATATATATATATATGCTTTATATATTGCATATTTCATCTGTAAGTCTAGACAGATGCTAATTATTACTTACAGTTGAGTTTCTCTTTGTAAGCATGTCATGTGAGACACTGGTAAAAGGCTGGTTACCTCCAAAACTATCTCCAAAGAGACATGTCTGTAGCAGACGTATTTTGAGGCCTAGTGGGAACAGAAATCGATAGAGGTACTGATGGATGCACCCCTAAGATCCATAGCAGGATCTGTCTGTAACTGCTGGGTTTTGGCAGCTGTGCTCTGGGGGGCAAGGGGCAGCAGGCAGGAGGTTCCAGCAGCCCCTACCCAGTGCACGAGAACATTTACCTTATGTTCAACCACAAGACTTGTACATCTGCTCTGCTTTCAAGAAGTCTGTTCCCAGGCACACAGAAAATCTGTGCTCTTCTCTGCATTCAGAGAGCTGCTTTGGGATAGAATTTGTCTGTGCTGGATCTTTACACACCGACACACACCATCACTGCCATCAGCGCCAAGCCAGCCATGTATCTGGGCACGGTCAAGGGAGAGGAAGGTGACATTAAACCCAAACCACAGAAGGGCCCTGATTGCACCAGAGTGGAGGTACTATGGTTATTTTCCTACTGCAAGGACATAGCCTCAAAACCTGTCCCCTGGGACAATGGGAATCCCTTGGGATTTCTCTGTTACAGGAGACCCAGGCAGGTGTCTTGCCTTGCCCCTTAGCTGATAAGCCACAGCCTGTGATGCCTGAGAGGTCCTGTCCAATGGGGCTTCATTATTTTTCAGGATTTCCATAGTTTTCATTTCAGTGAAAAATATCTTGGCTTACGAGTGAATTCCTCACTATGGATTCAGAAGCACATTCCTGTAGTGCAGACGTGTTTGAGGGGGTGAATACAGGCACCCATCTGCCCTTCATTGCTCTGAAGACAGTAGCTCCCCATCTCCTCACTCTTGCACATCATGGCTCAATGTCACGTCTGGAAGCTGGATGGGGAGACTAACAGGATATTGGCTCTGTTTGGAAATGGCTCCTCATCTCTCTGCCTGTCTGCTCTGAGCTGTGCCAGAGCCCAAATGGGCCCTGTGGTCCAGCATGGTGTGTATGCAAATCCTTCTCCTGGCTGGTGTGCAATAATTACCTGTGATTATTGCACAGTTCAGCTCATGAGTCAGCCTGGCATGCTCACTGCCTCTGAAACATCGCTTCACCCTGCTCACCTTTCCTGACCTTGCACATCCTATTTCTTTACAGACGCCAGTGCCTTCTGTCAGCTTTATGCATTCATCACACTACTTGCTCATTACTGCACACCCCAAATCAAAATTAAGGTCACCTAAAGCATTTTCAAAGCCCTGAGCTGTCTCAGGGCAGGATATCTCACTGACTCCCTCTGTTCTGCTAACCTTTGACAAGCAGCCAACACCACTGGCCCGAGCTCTGCTTCTTTCAAGCCAAGCCCGCAACCCTGACTCACAGCAGGCTCTGAGCCGCTCAGCCAGCCATGCCATGGTGACAACAGCAAGAAAAATCTCACCACTTAAAGTTCTTATGACATATCCCAGATCTGTCTAACCCGGCTTCTGCATAGGGAAGCCCATAACATCAGCCAGTTGATCCTTTAAACTTGGCAGAAAACAGGGGAGCTCCAACAGCCCATCCGTGAGGTTGGGTTTCTCCCTCCTCTCCTCCGTAGTTCTGTCCTGGCCTGTTCTTGCACTTGAAGAGCAGCCTGGAGGCATTTGACATTGCTGGTGTGGTGTGAGCAACACACCAGGTGTTACTACACTGCACCTTTGGTTTGCATAATTAGTTACACATCGTGCTTACCAACAGGCCGAGCTGAGAGGCAGGAACCCTGTCTGGAGGAAGGTGAGCTGGCACTGGAGATGAGCAGGGGAGTTGGTCACTGCTGCAGGGCACCAAGGACACAGCCAAGGGCTGCAGACGGCTACAGGGAGATTTGCTTCGTGACGTGACTCTGAGCAGCCTCTGTAGCATCTTCCTTGGTTGCCATACGGAGTAAGGATGACCAGCACCCAGTGAGCCCAGCCTTTGGTTCCTACTTGGTTTCTGTTGTGGAATTCAGCCTGCTTTAAGGCCCAAGTAACTCCTTCGCACTTGAGTTGCTAAGTATGTGTGTTGTGAGGGGCCTGCCTTGCTGCTGGGAGGGCTGTAACTCACTTGTGACTTGCTTAGAGCCACAAATTAGGCACTGCCACTCAGGGTAGCCTCTTGACACACTGCAGGCAGAGCACACCTCAGCCATGTGTGGCAGGGCAAGAGCCCCATGCCTGCTGCCTCCCCCACAGCAGTAGGGTGGAGACACTGGCTAGGACAGCACAGGGAGAGGATGCTCTGGAAGGAAGAGACCAAGGTACATGCCAACCATTTAAGAATTTTCCTGGCAGCCAGCTGAAAAGATGCAGAACTTATTTCCCAGGCATGAGTGCTGTGAATTTGGTAAGAGCTTGCAAGTTTTAGTGTTTACAGATGGCTTAATTTGACAGTCATAATCATTACAGGAGCTACTAATCCAATGGGACTTAAAGACTGCCAGAAGAAAAGTATGACAATTGGAATGACACCCCGTTCCATGAGTGCTCATAGCTTAGTGCCATTACAAACACCATCAGGTGCCCTAATGCATAAGCATCAGGTGTTTGGTTAATTGCACTGCAGTTCAAACAAGCACTTACACCAAGGAATGAATGGACAGTGAAAATCACACCTTCCTCTGTCCCTCCCCATCCAGCTCCTTGGCCACACAGCTGTCATGATATCAGGCTCAATTGCTTTTAATCCATAGGAAAAAAGCAACACATGAAATCTAAGGAGTAGCCACAGAGCACACAGCCAAAGAACCTGCCATGTGATGACATACTCACAGTGTGCATTCATTATTCCACGTGTTCAAAAACACACATCCTCTGTGTCACCAAGGGCATAGTCACAGACAGCCTATGACTAAGTCAAGGAAAGATGCCCAAACCAACCTGCCCTGCCTGGCATTCACTGGGGATGTGCATGTGTCCAGCTGCAGAGAATCAACTGGTGTGCAGAGCCTGCTGACCTCCTTTGCTCCTTGGGTGCAAAGCCCAAGAGGCATGAGCACAAACACAGGCACACATAAACCACCCCGTTCCTTTTTGTTTACTGTTCTCCATCTAGTACACTGGCTGCCTGTTTTCTTTTTCCAGAGGCCCTGCACTGCTGGAGATATTCTTTGGACCCATTTTGAAAGCAGCTTCAGAAATCCTGTAATGTCCACATTATAGGGATGTTGTATTTTCCTTTGACATAGCCCCATCATTATCTATTATTCCTGCTCTTAAAATCCCACCTGCAAGGTCTGCTGCAGAACCTCCTGCTGTCATGGGAAAGGCTCATTGCTAAGTCACTTAGTAATCTGGTTGAAGTCTGGACAAAATACTGCTGCTGGGATGATGCTGACATGCTGGACTGGGACATTTTCAGGGGACTGTACCTGCTGGGGCAAAACCCCCTTTTGCTGAAGAAGCTTTCTCAGGTTTAACATGGGGGGCTTTTTGGCAGAAAGAAAAATATACTCTGCATTTCTCTCCTAAGTGTCTTGAAAATATCCATTAAGGATGGAGACAAGTAAAATTCAAGTTGAGGGCATTGGATCTCTCTGCAATGAAAAGCTGGTTCCTCTCTAGGGTTGGAGTGTTGTCTTTTAGTTTCTCTGTTACCTTTCCTCCTCTGTACCAGGAAGAATCATAGCCCACCTTAGGCTCAGTACTCACATAAGAAGTGGGAGGTTTTACTATTGTCTCTGCACCAATTAATAGTTAATTAGTGATAAGAGGAAGAGCTGCAATAGTCTATAATGTTTGTGAAATCCAGCATTTGGGTGGGTCCCCCCAGAGAGCCACGATCAGCGAACACTTATATTTTGAAGAAAGATTAGGTCAGGACTGCTCAGTCCAGCAAAGCAGATTGCAGCAGAAAAGGCTTAATTTCTCTTGTTTTTGCTAGAAGATGTTTCCATCAGCGAGAGGGGAAAACAATTCTTAACCACAGACTTCAGTATAATAGTGGCGGTAACAAAACAAGCTCCATTATTAAACTAACTCTTGGTAAGAGCCAGATGATTTCTACAGACAATTTTGCATGCAACTGCTAGATGTAATTTGAGGAGTGAGTGCCAAATTGCCACACTAATTATTTCTGGGCTGATGTTCCCTCTGTGACATAGTGGCATTTGGAGAATGGGGACTAACCAACAAGTGAAGTGCTGAAGTGGGAGATCACTAATAGTGTTTCTGAGAAAGAGAAATATAGCAAATACCAATCTCCCTCTTCATATGCTCACTCTCAATTTGCACTGAGACAATTTAATAAGCTGAACTGTTCCATCTAGTTCATCTCTATTTCTGGCACCCTTCAAAGCAAATGGTGCCCACCCAGCCCTGGGCCCAGGGCAGGTACAGCTGCGGGGGGCCCCGTGCCCTGGGCGATGCTGGGGCTCAGGGGGTGGCCCCACCCAGGCCTCAACTGCCCTGGAGGACACAGTTTGCTTAAACCTCTCATGTGCTGGGGGGAGGGCTGGCAACAAGATCGCGTAATCTGGTCTGCGAGCAGTTTTGTGTCTGCCTCCATGCCTGCTCTCTCACAAGCAGTTTGCTCTGAGTCAGTTTTTCAAACTGGATACTTTTGCACACTGCCTAATGTGAGATGGAAAAGAAAAGCCTGCCTGGTGTACTATGAATTTTTGCTTTCCATTCATTTCTCTGTCATAGTTTCCTTTTTTGTTGTTGATGCAGTACTTTATCAAGTTTAAGCAGCATAATTTTAGTCTGGCACTACAGACATTGTGTTTAGTGAAAAGCAACAGGAAAAGAAAAGAGTAGGTTGGCTTCAAAGACTTCTAGGTCATATTTTCTTCTGTTAAAAGATAATCTGAATGTGTTAAAAAGGCTAATTACTGAAAGTAAAATAACCATTTCATATTTGAGTGGAAAAAAATAGCAAATTTATTTAGATTTTGAATATCCAAATTTGATGGATGACAGTGGGATTTGGCCAAAGAAATAAAGGGTCCAAGTGATAGGAAAGTAAATTGTGGCTGTTAAAACAATGATCATTTGCCATTTACTGTTGCCTTGTGTATTCCTGTAGCAGAGACCCTGGACTAAGGGAGACATTTGAGCTATTCCCAGTGGGACAGACTGGATGGATAACACTGAGCTGGCATGAAACCACCACCACATCAGATCTGCATTGCAACAACACTACATGCACAGATTTTAATTTAATTTACACTACCATAAGACCACAGAGATCTAATGGATAGTTTGAGTGTATGGGGTGTCAGAATTGGTGACTTCGAATACATCAGCAAATCCAAGCCTGTCTGAGGCCAGGTCTGCACACTGCATGTCCAGCTCTTATCCTGCTCTGCCCCCTGGGACTGTGCCTTCAGTGGGAACACCCCAGGTCTACCCTGCAGAGGTTTGGGCCTGCTCTCCTAAATCCCTGACACATGTTGGGAACCAATTATATGGGTTTATGCCTTTTGGTGATATTTTCTGTGGGAGGCCCCCCTAGAGAAGCTGCATGCAACACACTGAGAAAATGATGTGGAAATGCAGGACTATTCCTCTGAAGCCGATGACTTTGCTACCAGGCTGCTCTTTTCTATTCCCTGTATATTTTTACTTAAACTCATAACTAATTTAATCCATCCCAGACAAAATCTGTTTGTTCAAGGACAGCACAAACACATGCTGTCAGGTGTCTTGTTCCAGCTACATTTATTTAAGGCTGCATTAATTCCCTTCCCTGCCCCCTGGTAACATCCATTCCTGTGCCTCCAGCCAATACCCCCCTGGGCTGCAGGCCACAGCAGGTGCCCACCATCCCAGAGTGCTGCTCAGTGCCTGACCCCCGTGGGTCACGGGAGGGGCTCCACACGCCCTGCTCCACCTCCTGCAGTTCCCAGGCAAAACCCAAAGCTCCCACCTCTGTCCACTTGGGTGCCCCACTGCCCAGCACTGGGAGCATTGCTGACAAACCTCCTGTTGCTGGGCAGGACGCACGGCACCTCACAAACATTTCCAACTGTAACTGCACTCAGTTTTCACCAGAGATGATCCTTTGAAGCTCATTACATCAATCTGCATGGCATTCCTACAGCGAGGTGCATTACTCACAGCCACCCCTTCCCTGCAGCAGCTGTCTTTCCAGCCAAGAAGGAGAAGCCACCACCTCCTGGCATGGCCCTGGCATGCCCAGACAGCCAGCACCACTTAGATCCTCTCTGGTGCTACAATTGCTTCAGGATTGCCTCAGACCAAGATGAACTCATCAGTGGTTTAGTCTGTCCAAGGCTAATCTCATTATAGGTAATCTTATTTACCACATGTACTGGCCATAAAACAATGTTAGCTGTTAACTCTTGCTCTCCCCACAAGCCAGCCTGACAGAAACACAGCCAGATGAGTGCTTGTAGTCACCTAGCACATGATTTCCAGTCCTAACTTTCACATCCTGACATCACATCTCACGGACAGGTTGTCAACATCTTCACTTCCAGTGTGGATGCCTTTTGTGATTAAGGTTACCCCTGCTACACGCAGCATAGCCTCCTGTGAAAGAAGGACGCAAAACTCTGCCCCACTGACACCTTGAAACACACCTAAAACACACCTCCCAAATGCCCTCCCCACTCTGCTTCCGCAGACCGATGCAGCAGGGATGTGAGAGGGGACTGTCCCACACTGCTGCCACCAGCCCCTCAGTGAGATTTCCGACTCCCTGCTGGGGTATCCGTGGACCACATGCACACACACATCCAGTTACAGGCACTGCAAATCCTGCTGGAGGAGTGTCCACTGCAGCTCCAAGTGGGTAGATGCCATCGGTGCTGTGACTCTTCAGCCTCTCCCAAGCAGTGCAGCTGTAGGGGAAGCTCCACCTTTCCAGCCCCACAGGAGCAGGTCTGCTGTTCTGCCTTGTCCTTTCTCTCCCATGACTTCCAATGCTTGCACTCAGTTTGGGTCACTCTCGTCTCACCCACCCTGTCCCACTGCCAGCCTGTCACATGTAGGACATGTTTACTCATGGAAGTTTGTGTTTGTTATATATCTATTTTTTAAAAATTAATGTTTTCTTTGTTAATGTTTAAATTATTTCCCATTCCTAAAATGACAGTAGTCAATATTGAACTGAGAAGTCATTTTTAAATAAGCATTCAGAAATTAAATTTTCATTTCCTTTTCTGAAACAAAAGTAACCCAAACAAAATATTAAGTTAGTTTTCTTGTGGCTTTATCCAACATAAATGTATCAAAAGCCTGCTATCTCTGTTAAACAATTTAGTTTCACCAGAACACCTTTTTTCTTGCCAAAATTTTCTCCTCACCCATGTCCCAATCAGCCCCACTCCCAGTTTTTCTGACAGAGGGAATAGAGGAAGTGAGCTGCCCCAAGGTTTAGGCTGCAGAGGAACAGGACATTAGGCATTGATGCTGAGGAACCTTCTAACACACCTGCCACTGGTTTCCTCTTAAAAAGGCACCCTCTTTCCTCTTAAAAGACACACAATTTAGGAGAAACATGATTAAACAGGAAAAAGACAGAACTGTCAGTTCAGGGGATGTCACCACCAGCGCTGTGTGAGTGACATCAGCTCCAGCCACCACTACAGCAACACCAACACCCTCAGTGCTCAATTGCCATGGATTTGTCCAGGGCCTTGGCCAAAACCAGCAAGGATTTCATGAACATTCCACAAGACAACCTGCTGCCTTCTGCACTGTTAAACATGCTAAGTTAATTTCCACCCATAATATTTGAAAATACCTTAATTATGAACTTAGCAAGTCTGCTTCTAATGCAGTTTTCCCTAAATGATTTCATGGTTGAGTGAGAATTCAGTCATTAAAAGTAGTAATGAAGACATAGAGTGAAACAAAGCTGAGGCCTTTGGAAGGCTGCCTTGCAGAGCCAGGGGAGGAGGGAAAGCTCCTGTCTCTTTGGGACAAGTGTCATCTTGAGATACAGATCTGGTATTTCTAACATTATCTATGAAGAAGTGCTTCAGTCCTGTCTCTCCCTAACCCCAGCATGCTCTGCTGGTCCCTGAGCACCGCACAGCTCTTACATGCTCTCTGCAGTGGGGATCACCACCAGATTTAATGCCTTGCAGCATTTAATGCCTGGCACCCACTGCAGCACCAGGAGGTGGAAGGACACACATAATCCCGAGCACCAAGAAGTGCAGTTGAGCAATCTGTGCTGTGAGGCTGATGCCCAGAGCTGGGGCAGTGGTCACTCACACAGCACCACAAACTAGTGCCACCTCACTAGATGTCTCCTCAGCATGGCCCTCTACCCTCCTTTTCCCATGTTTGGATGTCTTGTCCAGGATTAGTCCCAAGGGTAGCAATCCCAAGTGCAGCCCATCAGCTCTCCTTTGTTCTTCTACCTGTTTGATTAGTGAGAGACTCACATGTACCACTTGGGTCTCATACTACCTTCCTCAAGCCCTCCCCTCCCTGGTCAAAGTTACAGGTGACATTACAGGGCACAAAAGGAAATGTCACATTGTAGACTGCGCTCTCTGATTTTGGTGGGCACATTACAGGGAGGAAGGTGGTACCCACACACACTGAAGGCTCCATCCTTCAGGGCTGTTCTTTGTCATACTGTTTGATGCAGACTTGAACACCTCTCCAAACAGCCATAAGCAACACGTGTCCAGGGTGTAAGCACAGCCAGGGATCACATCCACAGACCAAATCCCAGCCGTCCATTGCCTGAAGCCACTCGTTCTTTAATGCACTAGCAGGGACCAGTGGTGTCTTGGAGTCTTTCCAGCTTTGCCAAATGCAAATACTGAGGTGCCTTCAGTCCCTGAACAACATAGGAAATTAAAATCAGAGAGCAATTGAAGTATTAACTTCTATACTGTGCTACTTTTAATTTTTTCCAAAATTCTGCCTACAACACAAACAAATGGCAAGGGAGATTGGGGCAGTGATTACCAGGGAAATATTTGTAGGAATTAGTGATGAAAGTTTAGCTGTAAACCCATCCTACAGAACTTGTGGATTGAAATTTAGAAATAGTTTGACAAATGCTGTTGTTTTCAAAGAGTGGAGACATCATTCTTTATATTCTGTTTTATGCGTTTGTATGCATCAAACAGTAACATATCTTAGTTTATATATTTTCAAGATGTCATTCTAAAGGATGATCAGAATCAAGGACGTATCTACCTTGGGAATCAACTGTAAGGTGTTGAATAAATTGACAAAAAATGTTTGGTTTGTATATAAAGGGCGAAAGTCACGATTGTTTGCTACTGTTCTAATCATCCATACAATGGAGACAGGAGATAAGGAGACAAAGGTTCAAAAGTCTCTCAAAGCATCTGTAAATCCAGCTATAATTTGAAGTTCTAGAGACTTTTTTGCAGGAGAAAAATATAACAAGCCCTGTGAATATATCAAAAAGTTGTTTTCTCTATTACAAATGCATTGCATTGAATTTGTCTCTATTTCTTTCCTTCATCTCCAGCAATGAACTCAGATTTGCATACAATCAGAATTGGTCATTCCTGTCAAATATCTGTTAGATATAAAACACCAGTATTTTTCCTTTCCCATCTTAACTTTAACTATAATTTTACATATGTCTTGGTCTCCACCGACTGATTTGAAAAAAATCTGGATATTGAAAGGAATTATGCTGGGAACTACTGTGGCCTTTCTCTGCAAGTGGTCTGTCCCCCCGTTCCCCTCAGTCACTCCCTGTTTGTAGCTATTCCAAGGTAAGCAGAAAATAAACAATAACAGAAGTGGCTCTGGCAAGTTGCAAATGAGTTCAGTACTTAGCATTCACTACATTGATGCCTTCCCCAGGTGGAATGGGAAATGAAGAGAGAGTGATGGATTTGCTTGGTGGGTAGGGCAAGGAAAAGGACAGAGCTTGCTACAGATAAAATTCTCCTTTTAGAAATTCAGAAACATTTCTGCACACTGACCATTACAGCCCTGCCACACAATATGAAATGAAGGTTTAGAGATTACTAGGTGAATCTCGTGAGGACAACTTTCAATCTTAAAAGGACTAAACATAGACAGGGAGTAATTACCTTGTGTACATTACCACCCTGGCATCCTTCATTTATAAATGCTTGGGCATGTGCTGCTCGTCTGCCAAGATGCCCAGTCACCATTGCAGATCTGAAGAAAAATATGTGAGAAACAGCAGGATTAAACCTGGGACTGACTGCAGAGTCGGGGGTACAAATGGGTGAAATAAAAGAGACCATGATGAGGTTCAAAATGTAGGCCAAGCCTATTCAGCTCTTGCAATCAAGTGTTTACCGTCTGCTGCAGCATCATTCTGCTCCCATCCTCTTCCCCTTCATTCTGAACAATGCAACATTTCAATCTTCTTTAAATTCAAGGACACCGAGTCCCCGAGTGCCCCTCTCACTAGCACTGAATAGGAAAACAAACCTGCCCGGCCTTAACAGCATCTTGGCTTACGTCAGTGATGCAGAACATATTGCTTCAAATGCATACTCTTCTAGGGGTGCCATCCATCCATGCTGACAAGAAATAGAGCGTTCCCTGCCTTTATCATGTCTGAGAGAGGGGAATGTGTGAAGCAAAGCTGAATGTGTGAAATGCAAATGCAAGCCGCTACATTCCAGTCATACATTTCCTACATTGTCTAGGAGCATTGCAGGGCTGTGGCTTGGGGATGCTGATCCCCCCAACAGATGGCACATCGGCCCTACCTACGTAGGAAAGACGCATTTCTGAAAAAGCCAAGAGGCAGGAGCAACATGAAGCATGTGAGGGGGGCAGAGCCATCCCTCCCATCCACAGTCTGAGTATGCGGGCCAGGGATCACAATAGAAGCTAAAGCAGTCATATCCCAGGTGTTCTATCAGAGCAGATACAGGCTGTAAAATTTAAAAAAAAAAGATTATAAAAGAGATTCTTGGAGGGTTTTAATTGGAAAAACCCTTTTTTAATATATTGTTTGGTATGTACAGTAGAATGTGGAGATTTGCATCTGCACTTGCTTTACACACAAACACTTCTGCATATATGTATAACATAAACTTCATATACAGGAAGAGTTTGCCTCATCTAGGCAAGGCAGATACACACAAGTATAGCTGGTGGCACAACAGTTCTATTGAGATACCTTGTTTTGAGCCAATCTGGCTATTTCTCAATAATAAATAAACTCTAATAGAGCCCTGTTCTTGCTTAACTACACGCCTTGGGCATGGCATTACTGCATCTGTTAAAAACAAAAAAAAAATCACAACTGAACTGAACAACTGATAAAAATTTGGAGTTTAAAAAAGACCTAATCTGAACCAGCCCTATTTTCTAGATATTTCCAGTTGATTACATTATTGTAATGCATTCTCTCTTTCCCAAAAGAATTTGAAAACACTATTAAGTCCTGTGTATGACTTCAGTACCATGGGCCTTTACAAAGACGTGAATCCCCTGAGAAGACACTGCAGAACAGCCTGGACTCCTTGCTGGGGCCCACTCGTGCATCCAGACAAACAATGAGGCAGCACCAGCATCAAGAGGTAGCCATGTGGACATGGTCTGTTCTTCTGGAAGTCACCAAGATCTCTTTGGAAAATAGGTTTTCGTGCATGAACAAGCCATTCCAGGAGTGGCAGGAGCTATGCATTGAGTTCACATCTTATCCCGGGGTGCTGTGGCACTGCCTGTGCTCCAGCTAGAGCCTGTCCCAGAGCTGGAGCAGCTGCATGGCCTGTTCCCCTTCCACATGCCCTGCTGCTGCGGGGACACTGTAAAGCCCACTGTCCCTGTGATGACATCGAAGAGTGCCACAGAGCCTGTGGTAATTCGACAGCTTTGAGGCATTTTTACTGTCAGACTTATTTGAAATTGGTTGGTATAGTGGAAAAGTCCAAAAGGAGGAAAAGCTGTGAGTTAACACATCTATCTGTAGCATGGGTATATAGACTGAGTCTCCTTGGGAAACCCAGCAGTAGTACCACTATGATCCCTGAAGAAACTGTATGAGGATAACTTAATTATGTTAAGGTATTTGGGGATTCAAGAATTTTGCTGGTGGCAACTTGAGAAATGTCAGTCATTTTTATCCAGTGGATAATACTATATTTAGTTGGTGAATGAAAAAAATATGAACGACACTGTCAGTGCTTTGAGAAATTTTTCTGTGATATGTTAAAAGTACTTAGTGCATGGAGAGCCAAGAAACCTCATGCAACCTTGCAATCTATAAACAGCCAGTAAGAAACAGCAGATGAAATGGCCAGTCCCAGCAGAAGCTCCAGAGCCTTCTGACAGAGCTGACTTGATTCATTTTGCCACAGACAGTTGGTGAGGTCTTTCTTACTATTTCTAACTCTGAGCTGCAAGTATTACAGTGCCCAGCAATGTGCTTGTGATGTATTTTCTGCATAGCTGCAGTTTGACCATCCCAAATTTCCTTTCACAGTATCATAGGCATACTAAGCAAGCGTAACATTAATTTTATTACTAAAACCTGCTTTCCCAATAGATGGCCAAAAACCCCCCTACAATTTTACCAATCTAAAATGTGATCACGTTTTTGATTTCCCAGTGTTGTTAATAGTTACTCCCCCCGGGCAGTTTCTAGCCTTTTGGATGCTGAGCTATAAAAGGAAGGCCAAGAGGCAGGACACAGCCTTAGAAGTACCCTGCAAGTAGAAAACTGGGTGTCAAATTCAAACCTTTAAGGAAAGTTCTTTCATCTACAACATAAGATGAACAGGACACGACACTCATCTTCCAAATTTTTATTGATTTGTATCTGGTCTGAACTGAAGTTAACCTGGGAAAGAGTTGCACCGTCTCACCTGGATTAGAGCTGTCTATCCCAAACACTTTTGTTTATAAACTAAATTTATCCTGTTTTCACAATGAAGTTTATTCCTGAAATCCAATCAGTATGAAATCAAGGGGGAAAAAAACCCCAGCAGCATCATCAAAATTTGGATTTCCACAAGGATTATGGACTTCTATTACACCTAAAGACACTCCCCAGAAATTCTGGATAAGAGCTTGAAAAGACCCACAGAGAATATTTGTGCCTCAAATATTGCAGTTACTGCCCATCTGCTCTGGACTGACCAAGATTAAACCTGTGTAGCTGTCACCTGACTCCTCCTGTAGTTATTTAACTTCAAAACTGAGAGCCTCCAAACCTCCTTAAGCTACTCAGTAACACTGAAGGTGGCTCCCAAAATTTCATGATCAATTTTTAGGCACGAAAATGCTATCTTTGGGTAAAACCCTTCCACATCCTACCAGGTTGAGAAGTAAAACATGAAACATTCCCAGAAGCCACTAACCAGTTTTTCTGCCTGTCCTATTTTGAAGAAAACTACGAACTGTTTTGAGGCAATTATATACAGAAAACAATTTGCATGTGCCCACCTGCTTACAGGTCTCTTCTGCTGCTCCTAAAGGCCCACCAGTGTCTCGGCTTGATCCAATTACTTCATTGCAGCTTATCACACTGACCCTTTTCTTTTCCTCCTTTTCTTCAGAGCTGAGCTCATTAAGGAGAAATATGACTTGTCCAGTCAGTGTCATATCCAAACTCTTGGGTTAGTTCTGTATTTGGAGGCATCCTTAAGCTGAGTGAACTTTCATTCAACACAAAAGCAGCCTCCTGGTACTCAAACCATTTACAGTAGTTGTGTTTGCCATGTTGTTTTCCCCATTTTGTCACTAATAAAGACTAATATTTATATATGTGTTTGCACATACACATATTTCCGTGAAATGTCTTTCAGCACTCTGGTAAAACACCAAGAAGATATTTTCCAATGGATTGAAAAGATCTCGGGGGTTTTTTTCACTCTGCTCCTCCAAAATGTCAGAAATATCAATGAAGTGATGCTCGAACTGAAAATGTAGCAGTGTCCTATCTTTAACTCTGAACAGACAGAGGTCCTATTCCTTTAAATTCTTCCTGCCCTTCAATTTTAACTCTCTTGTGCAGCCTCTCAGACATACAATAAGAAATAACCTATAGTTTTATTTCCCTACAAAAACATTCAAGAAAAATGAATACTCTAGCTTCTCTGGGTCAGAACATTTCCACTGGAACACTTCAGCATAAACACAGAGCAATGGCTCACATACTAATTTAGTTACTTGTTTAAGATGTGAAAGCAAGACTTGCAGAAGCAATGCACTCAGTGAACCCCAAACCTCCAGTGAAGCCCAGCACTGCCTGCCCTAACCACGGCTCCTTGGTGTCCTCTACAGGGAAGGCCTCTCACTTCCAGCCCAGGGCTGGATGCTCCCCCTGGCTCTTCCTGCCCTGCCAGCAACCCACTGCTGTGGCAGACCCTGCCTGTGCTCCCTGGGGCTTTTTCACCATCGGTGCCTTTCCCAGCCATCTCATGCACCCAGCTGTCTCCGTTTTTCCTGGTTGTGGCCAGCCCTTGCCCACATGGTTCTGGGCTGCCCTGCCCTCTACAGCAGGATGCTCTGCCTGGAATGAGCAACACAACTCCGACAGTGCCCTACTTCACAGAGCTGTCAGTGGGGAACTGAGGGAGTGTCACTGCTTTTGGTGCTGAATCATGGTAAAATCAGTCTGACTCATCAACCCCAAAGTTAAACATCCTGAAAATGAGGAGAAAATGTGGCAGATGTGGTAAAGAATCCTTATCTAAAAATGCTAAGCTCACACAGCTGGGCTGGAGACATATCATTTTATACAGTCAATCACTTTATGCTACAAAAGTCCAGTCCCACTTTCGTCGGCAGGCTCTTCTAACACACCCCTTCTTGGACTGTGTGTGGAGATTCCTCCCTCGGGTGGGGATGCCCTTCAAGGTTAGTCCTCCAGGAAGAGCAGGATAGATTTGCCCACAGTCGTTGGTACAGGTGAGTGACATCGCTCTACTTAATAACTGGGGAGTTTTGCTAGCTTTGATATAATTGCTTTAATATAGCACATTGTACTATACTATAGTAGTAGTTTTATCTTCTATACTGTGTAGTAAATAATTCTGATTTAGATCTTTTTGTCAAACCATTTATCATCATAAATCATTCATTTTTCTAAAAATATGTCTGGTTTACCATCCTTAATCCTGTGGGACAAAGCTGTGCAAGGCTGCAATCACACCTCTCTAATTCCTTAAACTGCTGGCAGAGTCTGGGGCTAAGATTGGATGCAGCCACTCCCAGGCTCCTCTCTGAGAAGGAGATTAGAAATCACAGGTATCCTTTCTGCACCTCGTGACTCTACAGGAGGGCTTCTCTAGCACACTTTGTCTGAAGCTCCCACTCCACCCATGCCACCCTCTGCTGGAGCAGCCAGCTCAGAGCCTGGAGCTCGGCACTCAAAAGATGCTGTGCTGCTCCCTGACTCCTCACCACACCTTATCCAGGGATTGCATTCTCTGGTAAGACACTGCCTGAGAGATGTCTTGTATTCCCAACATCGGGTACACCAGCTCTCCCCTGAGGGAAGCAATGACATGGGCAATACCTTCAGCTCTGTCCATTGCCAGGATGGCTGGATGGAAGGACTTCCTGGGCAGTACACAGCCTTCCCTTGAGTCTCTGCTGAGCTGATTGAACCTATGGCATGGCCATCGTGCTGGCATTACCCCACATTCACTGCATTCATGGCGAACAGCACCTTCCTGAAGCCAGCAGAGCCACCAAGGGTCTAAAATAATAAAATAAATACAAAAACAAATAAAACTATAAAGAATAAAAGCTGGGGATCCTGGGCTGGGCTGCTCCTCAGCACCGGGGGCAGCAATGCAAGAAGGATTCAAGGAGCTCCTCAGGAGTCAGCGTGTGGCTGGATAGGCCAATTAGCCTTGCCAGAGATCCAGTGATGCCAGATCCAGGGTAGTTTTCAATACGAATGGAAACACGATGCAGGAAGCCACAACCCATCTGTATGAAAAGTTAGGTCTGCAGAGTTTATTAGTCTGGGCTCCTGGCCACAAGAAAATACCTAATTTGCTTCTGGACTGCAGCTAGCCCTGGAAACCATACAGGAGGTTTTTGCTAGGCTACGTGCAAGCAGTGAGTAGGTGTCACCTTCATTATCCTCTGTTATATATATCTTTGAGGAGGACAAGCTGTTTCTGCACCAGTAGAGTTCATGATGCACAGTTAGTGCAAATAAATAAAGGATGAGGTGGGCAAGCATTTCTTACATTTGTTCTTACATAGATGAGCTGTAACTTGAACTGTAACGATGCAAAAAGACCTGTGTCCAGTGTGACAAGCTGCTGGATGCCATGGCTCCCCAGGCGGGACAGCCCATCTCAGGCTGGAGTCGGGGAGCAGGGGAGGTAAAGAAGGGTGCTCAGTGGGACCAGGGGAAGGGGAGGCTGTGCACCACCTGTGGGCTGGAGAACCCACGCCAGGAGCAGAGGGGTCGTGCCACAGGGAGCCCACCGGTGCCCATGCCAGTGACAGACACACCCGAGCACAGGGCCCTCTTTCATATGGCCTTGAAATCAGCTGCGGAAAGGCAAACAGGATTATTCAACATCCTGCCACAATTCTGGGAAAGAGAGCGCAGTTCAGGCTTGCTCCTCCCTTCCATTAGTATGCTGGAAAGGTGCAGACAGGATTCAGAGCAGTCTGGCCTTGAAGGGGTGAGACCCAGATTTTGCTGTCATGGAGCATTACAGCACTGGGCTTCTGTTGCAGATGAAGGTACAAGTTAGGTACCACATTGCTCAGTCCTGACAGGACTGTGGCACTTTTCAACACGACCAGAAGCAAGATTTCAGATACCATGGAAGCTTTAGCGTCAGAAATACAGGTACCTACTAATTTAGGCCCATCAAGGGCTGAGCATCTGCTCAGTGTGCATTTGGAGGAGCACAGTTTGGCAGGCGGAGTGCTCAGAGTGGGACTGAGGTGTACAGGAAATCTGGCGGTGCATCTGCAAACTTCATCCTCATGCAAGTCGCTTACTTAAAGTTCATTTCTAAGCTCAAACCCTCCAGTATCTCCCTGTAGTAGAATTTGAATGTCATAATAGTAATAAAAAACACACAAACCAAACTAAATAAACCAACCAAAAAATCCACAACCAAAAAAACTCCTAACACATGAACTGCGAAAGTGTGCATCCTGCTTTTCCTGTGTGAAATCTGGGCACTTTGTAAGTTCATATGTTCCAGCCAGCTGTGCAACACAAGTGCCAGCAGACATATAACCCCCAGCTCCGCAGTCTGGGCATTTTCAATCCAGCAGCAGCAATCTGGAAGCAGGGCAGCAGAGTCCATGCACTCACAGACAAGATGTGCTTATCATACAGCTCTTTCAAACATCCCTTCCAGTTCCTGCTTTCTTCTTACTAGTGTGCCTGTGCAGTCTGTGCCAGGGCTGTGGTGCTGTGTGTGGGTGGTGACCCAGCACTGATCCTGAGAAGGCCAGAGTGCCCCAGGAAGGCTGGATGGCAGCAAGATGAGCCATACCCTCTGTTACCCCTCTCCACAGCCCTTCCCATGCAGCCTTGCCTGAATTTCCCAAGCTGCTGATCTCCATTCACAGCCCCCTCCATGACTCCAGGCTGCTGGGGGCAGAACAGTCACTGCTTTCCTACAGAAACTGGTACAAGGAGACTTTTTTCCCACCAGAGAAATGTTGCCCTTTTTTTAGACTCTGCTTCTGAGGGAAAGCATGCTTAAAGCTGTGAAGAGTGGTAAGCAGTATCCCAGGTTACCTTTTCACAGGAGGGCATTACCCTCCTCCTTCACCCTTCTGTTACTCTTACAGCCCTTAGAACACCTAAAATTGCCACTGTCTGTGGAGCAAGCCAGAAAAGCTGTGTCTCATATGGTGATGGACTGGATTACTCCACTGACTGTTATCTTCAGCAACAGGCTCCATGTATATCAGGACACAGTTTAAAAGGAATGATCATCTTTTTAATAGATCACATACTGAGTCACAAGCTACATATTCAACAGAAAATCAAGCTAATTGCTCACTTCTTCTAAGATATCCCTGAAGGATAATCGACGTCTGCAGAGCTGTTTCTTAGTTGGAAACTAAATAATTAAGCTGAAGAAATGCATTTCTCTTTCAAGTTTCTCTCTGTATTTTCTTTTATTCTTCTTTGTACCAAATACATCAGAATGAACATAAGCTATTGACTTTAATTAAAAATTAAAATTAGCTCTAGTTTTGTTTTGTTAAATCCACAGCTGAAAAACAAAAGAGACTGTCAAGACAGAAAAAGAAAACAGTTCAACCTTTCTGCCAGTTCCCATCCCTACCCACTTACCCAGCAAATCGTGCACACGCCGCGCATCATCTTCCTCCCGCGTGTAACTTCAGCAGGATTTGCTGCACTCGGGCTTCAGCTTATAACCACAGCTGTGAGGAATGTAAATAAAGAAATGGACAGTACCACAACATGATAGATTTGTGAATCCCCCAAATTTGATAGGAATCTTCTTCATTAATTTAACCTATTACTGGCTAATTGCTTATGTACTGTAAATCTGCAAAGGTCAATCACCGAACAATAAGAAGGTATGAAACACTAACAAGTCCTAATACAATAAGAATGTAAATCAATAGTCTAAATGAAGCCTTGTATTGCCAATGATGCATGAAAATGTATTATTGTCAGGGACTACAAGCATGGGTTTCACTGAAAGCAATAAAATAAAAAGCCATGTCTTCTGAGAGAAAGACAGTATAAACAGCATCGGTAAATACTGACTGTACAGTGAACTTTTTCAAAAGGGCAGCTTCAAGAATCGGCCATTTCACTGAAAGATACTTTCTTTGACGAAAGGTAAAAGGAAAAACGTGCTGATACAATAAAGAAATACTTGACAAAGGCTAAATCTGAACTATATGGATGTAACACAAGAACAAGTTTAATATATTAAATACCGCATTTTAAACATATGTAAATAACTATTTCTATACATTAAACTTTCATGGAGCTGTTTATAAACCTGCAGCCTCACTCCAGGCAGAATCCTACAGTTAACTCCATTCAAACAACTGTGCCAAGAGGAAAGAGTTACTGCAGATGTGCACAGCTGTAGGAGGAAGCAGACCCCTCACCTGGAGGCTCACTGCACTGTATTGCTGTATGCCCATTTAGAAAATTCCTGCCTTCTTGAGTTTCTAACTGGTTCAGATGAATGTTAAGGAAAAATGCTATTTTTAAACCGGCTCTTAATTCCAAAAGGCTGCTGAATAGAGTTGTGTTTGTAGGAGCAATTTAGCTTTATTAAGCTGCCTGCCATGGACTGGGTGAGCTCAGAGAAGCCTTGTGCAGTGTGTTGCAGCAGCAGAAGTCAATCAGTCTAGAACCTGATTACTGAGAGCTGTACTGACACGCTGCAAGGAAGGGTGTTACACCCTCCTCACCCAAGTCAGACATCCCATTTCACCTCTGATATTATTGGAGGAATTTCTCATGGCAGCAGAGCTTTGACAATATACTTCTCAAAATATTTTTGGGTTTCTCCATTTTCATTAAAATTCGATGCCAAACTGCCAATTGTGAGGGTCATTTCACTTCCATGGCATTGTTAGAATATATTTCGCAAGCAACGTAGACAGCACTTACTGTGAAATCTGTATTTCTTATTTTCCTGCTGGCAGGAAAATAGAACACTTAAAATCAGTTGGGAACCTGAAGAGTTAGACCTGCTACAGGCAGGTCTAAATTGCTATTATAAAAAGGTCCATTAGCAGGTTTGATCTGAGCAAGGAGGGTGTGCTAGTTTACCATATTAGTGTGATTTCTTCCCAACCAAAGTCTGCTCATGAATTGTAGCAGTATTGAATTAAAGGAATCTGGTTTTAAGGCCAGGCATGGATACTGGAAACAGTCATATAATAATCTACTCTTATGGTTTAGGCAGAAAAAAAGGAAGCATTATTCTTTCTGAACATTTCCTTCCTCTTTATATCTTCAGATACTCTGCTTTTGCTAAGGTCATTGCATGAATTTAAGATACACCATTCTGGAAACTAAATTAGCCCTCATTTACTGGGAAGTTGAATGCAGCCAGACTAATGGTGGTGCAAATATAATTGGTTCCCAACATGTGTCAGTGTGTATACTCCTCAAGCCACGGAAAAGATGCATTATGGGACTAATTTTTAAATGTTAATGGATATTGGATGTTTGCCAGACACCCAGCTGTGCACAAAACATTGAGATGGTAAATAGCTCTTGATCTGTTTAGAAACAAATTATAATGGCTGTTTGGATTCCACATGACTGAAGGCATGGTAACCAGCACAGGCTCACAGGCTGACCCTATTAACTGCACTAAGGGGAATGCACTGATTTTTAAAATCAAAATAAGAGACATAAAATAAGGCTATTAAGATGCCATTTAAATTATTTTAGATTAATATTAAACAAACAACTTCTCAACAACCACCCATAGCACCTGTTACCATTGCTTACATGAGCTAACTTACTTAAGGGGCTTATTTTTTGCTAGGTTTCTTTGGGAGGACGTAAAAAAGAAATGCTTTGATCGTGCAATTAATTTGGTTCTAAAGCTGAGGTCTGAGTGAAAAGCTTACCTGCACTTACAGAATAAAATATCTCCTGCCACACATCAACAATGGGTCTCAGTTAGATGCACCAAGGAATAAGATCTCTTTTCATTTGATATGTAATTTTGCATATCATAGTTTTAATTTAAAGTCTACAAATATCAGTATTTGCAAGAAATCCCCTATGTGAAATGTCTTACTAATTGTATTCATTCGGTCAGCAAAGCCCAACAGGGAATTTTTAATCAGCTGGATTAGGTGCTTTTGATTACTATACTGTAGCATTAGCAGAAAGCACCATTTTGCAAGTGAAAAATGTACTAATTGTCAGCAACACAGGAGAGCTCTTTTCCATAAACCTGTGTGTTCAGCAGTTTGAGACTCCTTTTCACAAATAAATAAGACTGTCACATGTATATCCAGGAGAGCTTCCCCTCTAGGATTTTGCTGCTGAGTTTGAAAAGTTCCAAAAAAAAGCCTTCGTGTCTAGCCCATACCAAAATTTCTCCACAGAACCCCACAAAACCAGTAGGCAATTCCAAGCAGAAGAGAACAGTGTCATTGGATCAACAGGGAATGACTCAAGACTGCCTAAGAGCTGACTGTGCAATGTCATTAAATCACAGGCTGTCAATAATGCAAACTTTGTACTCCCCAAGTAACTTCGCAACTGCAGCTTTGTGTCTTGAATTTGTTCTTCTTAGCAGCTATTCTGTACCTTGGTTTTTAACTGGGTGCTTTCTGCTCATTTTGGTACCTTAAATAGCTCCCTCTCTAGGAACTGAAATACACTAACTTATTAGGAAAGGAAGCCTGAGAGTCCCTCCTCAGAGTTCTTCCAAATTAATTTTCTCTTTCTCAAAAGAATGTTGCTTTCTCCAGATGCAGAACATCTGTGAAAATAACAGCATCCTGACCATTAGGAAATGTGCTATTCTTAAAGGCACCATCAAAACATGTCAAAAGAGGATGTCTTTTCCTGACAGCTCAGAAGTTTTGATCCATTCTTACAGAGTAAGTATAGATCTTGGAGGAATGTTTTCCCCACTGCCAATTTCAAGTGCCAAGAAAATGAGACAATGAAACACGAAAACAAAGCACACCCCTTTTCCTTAACCCTGCAAGCTGACAAGCCACAAGAGGAGGCCTCGCCCCGTGGAGACAAGGCTCAAGCATTCTGCCTCCCCACTGTGGGCAAGAAGGCGTTGCTGCCGTCCTCAGCCTGCACAGCCCTGAGCACATTATTTCAATGGCATCAGGACACCCACAGAGAGGAGTTTTGCTCTCCCAAATAGTCCAGGCACCCACAGGATAGGAATCGCACAAAGAGCTGTACCTTCTCCCTGCCAGCAGAATATGGGAAAGTCTCAGCACAGTCTGCAGCTGCAGGAATACTGGTGAAGAGTCTGGGTTTGGATATATGAGCTTTGGTAGTGAATTGGTCTTGGAAGAGGGAAGCTGAGGTGGTAACCAGATCTCCTCTGAGCTTCAGGAGGGAGGGTTTTATGCCTCTGATGCTGCACTGAGAAGAACTGCTGTGCTGCCAGCTCACGCTTCCTCCACCAATGTCAACAGGCAAATCACAACGAGATGCTGTCCCACGAGCACAGAGGGTGGAACCAAGCTTGTTGCTCATTCCTTGTCTTGGCTGGGGGTTTGGGAGTGTGCCCACAGCCACATGGATTTCACACCTCTCTGGTGTGGTGATATCATCCATACCGGCTGCAAGCAGAAAAATCACTGGAAGTTCTCTTTCCTAGTAAATCACTGATTCAACAAATCAGTGAATTCAGACAGCACAACTACTTCAAGGACCAGGCTGTAACTTCAGTTATGTTAGCATAAATCTGAAATAATTCTGCTAAGGCTGGACAATCTATTCTTAATTTTCAAAAGCAAATGAGAACAGTCTGACCAGCAGCATTCAGGGTTTGAATGACCTACATACATAGTGTGTTTTTGCAGATACAGAGTAATTTCATTAGAGTACCCTGCAAAATCTTTTACTTGCATAACTTGTTTCCATTTCTTTTTAGTGTAATGAGATTTCATGATGAAAGCCAAATACAATCTAGTATAGCAAAAGTGCATGTTACACTGATCCTAATAAGCCCAATGAAAATCAATAATGCTGCTAGTTTCCCTGAAATCAGCCTACATAAGCTCCAAGCACCATGTTCTGCCTAAAGCAGAGTATTAGCAGCTTATATAAGACAGATATTTCCTAGCAGAAAATTTGAAAACAACCACAGCTGAGAAAGATAAAGTAAATAGCTGTTACAAATACCACAAAAAAATTGGGGATTGTTGCCTTCTGTCCTTAAGGTGTGGGTCAAAGATCAGTTCCCTTTTCATCCAGCCTCCAGCTGTACCAAAGCACTGCGCTGACTGCAGCCTGCACGAGGGGGAGTCCCCAGGCCCTGGCTTCTCTGTCCCCTGAAAGGGAAAAACAACACTGGCCACCAATTTGCTGGAAAAGGATGATAAATCTTGCTCTGAGAGCAGAAGCTCCATTTTCACTGGCACAGAAATGAGGGTTATATTAACACTGGGGGAAAAAAGTCAAGCCCACTTTATCAAGGAGTGGTATTAAAAATTCAGGCAACCTGATGCAATGAGCTTTGCCAAGATGCATATATCATCGATCATATTTCCTCGTTTTGCTTGCAGCTTGCCCTGCCTTCAGTAATGGGAAATGCTGAGTTAAGAGGGGAAGAGAGGGCAGGTCTGAAAGCAAAGACAAGAACAAGCAAACGTCAGAAGACAGAAAGAGACAATTCATCTGTATGTTATACAGTATATCTGAGAGCAAAAGCCACCATTATGTAGATTTTTACTCTGCATGTATTTCAAATAAAATCCTTCTTTGAAGTTTGCCTCTTCTTAAATAAGCTAATAAATGTAGGAAGCTTAAAATATAATTTCCATTGCATTAGCAAGCTATTTTTTATTTGCATAAGAAAACGTTTCTCTGTAATGATCTACCTTATGAATGACCTGGGGAAATAATTTCAGGTTGCTTTAAAATGCAACCATTTGTTTCTTATTGGCGAGTTCAATTTCACTAAAAGTTATGGAGTGAACAGCAATTTGCAATATTGGATAGCCAAAGGTGCATAATTATTTCCAGTTTACTATTAAAATAATATTTAAATAATTCAGCATGCAGTTGCTTTTTTCTTTTAATGATGTACTATTAACAGGTTGGCAGATTTGCGAGAGTGAGGCATTTTATGAATTTTTTGAATTAGGAAATTCTTACAGAAGCAAATGTAAGCACAAGCTTTTATTTTGTGTAACATTTTCATTGGAAAGTCTTCCCTCAGGACAAGAATAGATTGAATTTTTGCAAGTGTACAACTTCATGTAAGTAGCATATTTGTATTTATTTACCAAATGTAAGTAGGGTAATCCTGAATAAAACGATGGTGTATGGGGAGCACACATAGGCAGCACATAGGAATATGTGCCATGGATACATCAGAGATGCACTTCTGCCTTCCACGAGGGGATGGAGCATGGCTCATTCTGCCTAGTTCAGAGGTTGTAACAGCTTCTGCCTGTACATCACAGGTGTACAGTTCTGTTGCTATGGAGACGGGCTCAAATGAGCAGGAAATTTCATTTTGATAAAGTTCTATTCTTGGGCAGAGGAAGAAGGCTCTATATTCAGCATCACATATGGCATTTTTTAATGTTTGAGACACATGTTCTGTAAACAACAGACTTGAAGAGCGAGTCGCGTTTTCCCCTCCTGATGCCAGCACCTGAAAATATGCCCTTGGAAGCGGGTGGTGCAGCTGGGAACACCCCTGCCCCACGGATGCGCTCTGCACAGAGCACAGAGAGCACCAGCAGAGGGGCAGGGTGTGCGCGGCAGCTCCCGAGCTCAGCCCGAGCTCAGCCCGAGCCCACCCGGCACGGCCCGGGCGCTCCCTGCCTCGGGACCCAGCGGCCAAAACCAGCAGGGCTTGATTCAGCTGAAAGGTGGGAAAGGGCAGGTGAAATGGCTCGTTAATCTTGTCTAAAAACATTCATATTTGTTAAACAAAGAAATCAAACTTTTTAAGATGGAAGATCTTTCCAACGCAATCAATCAAAACAGTGTTTTGAAAACAGTGAAATTAAATATTTTCACTTTTTCCAGTTCTCCACGTACCAGGATTTATCAACCCTATCAGTTCACTAGGGCTGGCAGAAATTTGCGAAGCAATTCCATAGTCTTTTTTCAGGAGAGAGAGGATTTGACAGAGAGCTGCCTCCCAACTCTCCTCAGCAAGGTGAAAGCACAGACGCTTCTCACGGGACGGAGAGCCTGTGAAGTAGTTGCCTCTTGTTTATCTTTGACCCCCAGTAGCACCTTGTGCCCTCAGGGACATTGCAGGGCAGGGATCCCAGCCAGGGAACAGTGGCTTTCCTCAGCGCCTGCCCGAGCCCTGCGAGCCTCCTCACACCCGTGTGGGTTCCACCCGCAGAAGGAACAAAATCCAGTTACGGGCAGAGCCGGGGGGGAATTAAAGCAGAGTCAGGGACCAGCAGAGGTCCGGAGGCGGCACAGGGCTGCCGAAGGGCAATGGAGCCCCTTGCCTGGGGGGCGGGGGGACAAAAGTTCACAGCTCATCTGGCAAACAAGGATCAGGAGGTATTTTTGCTGCTGGTGGTGGTATTTTGTTGTTATTTTTGTTCAGTGACTTGTGGTGGGATTTTTTTCCGTTTCAGTTTAAATCTCAGTATTTGAAAGCTCCTAGCTATTTACATCTAGCAGCCTTATTCAAACAGCTAATATACGAAGACCTTTTTGGGATCATGGGAATTTTTTCTGCTCTAATTTGTAACAAAAATAATTTAAAAATTAAGGAATTCGCTTCTACTCTTAGAGTTTGTGCAATACTTGGAAAGTACAGAGTATTAAAAGCCTTTTACCTCAGAAATGCCTTTCCTTAAGAAAACTAGTGTTTCACTCAAAAAGCCATGGTGAAATCAATTCTGCTTCTGGCATATATTAAGCACTAGTCGCTGCTGGGAAGGCCTGTTGGCAAAACTGAGCCCTTAGCTATCATATGTCTTTTCCTAAACTATATCTTAACTTCCATAAATAACCAATGAAGTGGAATCTCCTTTTGCACCTCAGTATTGTGTTCTTTTATAATAAAGAAAAAAAAAATCTATTTTGTGCCATAATAATATCACTTGCCACAATAAAATACAAGGATTAGCTTGTCTCCCATCCCCTCCTGCACCAAGCACCTAGACTGCAGTAAGATAAAGAAATGCCGAAGAAAATGAAAAATATCAATAGTTACACTGGTAAATTGAAATACTTACTATCTTGGGGGGAAAAACCTGTTATTAAAAAAAAAATACCTGAGATAGTGTCAGGCAGTGTGACAACGAAGATGTCATTACTAAACAGGACTCTTCGGTCCCTTAGCTGTCAATAATTAATACATTATTTACACTTGCACATTCTCATTTCCCAGCTTTCAAGATTTCATTTACACTCTGATCCTTTGCTTAGCAGAAAATTTAACATCATTGCGACCTTCTTCTTCCTGACACTATACACCTATCAAACAGAGAAGGAGAATAGCATCTAATATGTGCATTTATTAAAGCAGCAAGCATCAGTTACTGGAAGAAGTGACAAATGCCAGTGTTTGCCACAATAAAATGGAAGAGAACCAAATTGCTCCCCCAAAAATCAATTAAGAAACCATCTTAATAATACTGTTGGGGGGGGGCTCAGCATTTGCATGTTTTCGGGAAATGTAGCTGAAGTGTTTCTAATTCAAACCCAAAGGAATTAGCAAAGTTATGAAAGCCACGTCACAAACTGCAGACAACCTTATGTTAAAGAGACACCATTTTGACTATCTGAAATTAAAATATTCTATTAGGTTGAAATAGCATTTTCCTCATCATGCTGAGGAGATACAGCCATTCCTAGGAGAAGCAATGTCAGATGGTCATACGAGATGTAAATCACTGTTACATCACAGTGTGCATAAATGTACATATTTATTTAGTATAAGGATAGGCAAACCATCAACATAAAATTTAACATATGTTAAAACTGTGCTGTAAGCAAGGATTGCCAGAACATAGATGACTGGGATAATCCTTTTGAAGTCAGTGCCAAGTTTCATGTTGAAGTTAATTTTTCTGTTTTGAAAAACAAGTATTCTGGACCTATCCTGGCATACCAGGGCCAGACAGTGGATGATCTTGAATTGAGAAAACCACATAAATTTGTAATTTGGGCTCTCGGGAAATTTTTCTGTCTACTTCAGTGGATTTTGGAGCATGTCCTCAGTGCAGTCAGAAACTATTAGGAGTAAAGGCAGCACTAATCCTACTCCAGCGGAGGAAGAGCTGGGAAAACGAGATGACCCAGAGATGCTTTTCCACATGCCAAACAGGTTACTTTGTCATTTTTTTGGTTGGATTGAGTTTATGGTCATCATTTAGAAGACCTTCTTCTAAGTCTATAGAAATTTAAAGCTCTGATGTTACTTTCTGGTAGCTTTGCAGTGGGTGGCTGAATTGCCTTAGCCAGCAGGCACTTCCTCCAGCTGGAGTTTGTCTATGCTGCCAAAACAACAGGGCTGCACTGGCCAGAAGAGATGATTTCTACAGCATGACAGGTTCAGAATTAACCGTACCATTGGCTCTCTTGCTCTCTCCAAGCTCCTCTGCTGAGGGGTTGCCACAAGTTCTTGCGCTCCTCTGTGGTGGGGATGGCATCCTTGTTAGTCATACAGAGGCCTGGCTGGATTTGGCACTCTGAAATTTCATCTCAGGAGCTGTAATGACAGAGAAAACACAGACACACAGGACAGCTTCTGCAAAATGCTGTACCATCTGCTTGGCCAAAAGGAGCACACCAGCCAGGAGGAAGCACTGCAGTGATGCAAACATGTTGTCCTATCTAAGGCTGGGCTTTGTCACTGTGTTCAGGCACCGTGGACACGGAAATCCACCTGAGATGAACTTAAACTTCAGTTCACCTAGGCGCAAACACAGCAGCCAGTCCCACAGTGCCATAAAATAATAGCAGGGATAACCATCTCCCACTTTCTTCTTGTACAGCCAGCATCCAGCTGGCACTGTCAAAACCCTGTAAAACAGGAGGCCTGCATTAATTATTATAACCACTCCAAAGTTAATATCTCATTAATCGATTTGCTATTGCATGACATATTGACTCCAGTTTGTCCAGCCCTGTCTCTTCCTCCTCATCAGCTGGTGATCTCCAGTTGGTGCTGGAGGGGGCACACGTTACTGCACCCGTGCTGCCTGCTGCATCCTGCATCCCAACCAGCCTTACAACTGATTGCTACAACGCCATTAAAAAAAAAAAGTAGTTGATAGTCAACAAAAGGAAGTTCATACATTATTTTGCATTCTGAGAAATTAGTATCATTCTCTGCAGATAAAAATTTCCAGGATGAATTCTTGCATGCCAGTTCTTAGCCAGGAGCACAATGCATTGGTTGAATTGTGTTTTCTTGTTAGTAATAGAGATTTTACAGCAGAGGCCCTGGCAGTCTTTATGATGGAGGAGCAAACACTACTGCATCCACTCTGACATAAAAAGTAATCATTTCTGGAAGACTCTATCACAGTGAAAATTCCAGGCTGTGGACTAGATTCAAATTGGTGAGCACCCAAACTGTGCCCAAATGCCACCCAGTTGCAAGATCTGTTCTGAATTCCTGAGCTGTTAGAGGAATATAGTGTTTATGAGACATGCCAGATTGATGGCATCTGCATGTAAATTCTTTTTTGCTTGCCACACAACAAATACACATGGAAATGAGAGTGAAAATATCCCTCTGCTGTCCCTTTCTGTAAATACCTCCTGGACAAGTGATGGGCCAGCTTTATTTACCAAGTTAAGAAAACAGATCACTCTCCCGGTACAATTGTTCTTCAGTTCTATTTGCTCTCATTTTTATGATTAACAGAAATATTAGCTATAACAAATGAAGAATTTTTGCAATGTAAGTAATTCCGAAGAAATTTTATTTGCTCATCGACTACGAGGGGAAAGTCTAGCTCTCCCTTCATCACCATGCACCCCTTTGACTGTGAGAGAACAGTCTTGTAAGTCTAACATGAGATTCTCCGAATCACTGGCTTTTTCTTTTTTTCTTTTTTCTTTTTTTTTTTTTAATGTTTTGTCTTGAAGATAAGAGGAGCAGCTTTGGTTTTATGTGGTCAGGCTTGCTGGTTTTGATAGTTTTGGAACAGAGCTGCTGATACATTTAGAAAATACAATTTGGCAGTGTCAGCCCACGCTGTGTACCGGTCTGTCATGTGGGGGTGGGGACGGAGAAGGATCACAACGCGAAATGGGAACCGTGTGTAAAACCACAGTAACTCATCTCCAGAAGAGAAGTTTATGTAAATTAACATTAAAGCCTTTACTCTTGTTTGCTGATAAATTTATAGACATTAGCATCAAGGTAGCAATCAGGATTCATCAGCTTTACTTTTTTATAACCTGTTAGTCTCTGATAACTTCTCTCTTCAAGTGACATACTGTAACATTGTGCAGTATTAAATGATATGCACAAATAAGTACCTAATGGTAGATTTAAAGATGTTGCAGCAGTCCAAGTTCTTTCATTTTCCTGATTATAATGGCATTTGCATAATGTATGAATTCAAACATTATTGCTGTTAAATAATGCATAAATATTCTCCCATGCTGAAATACATCTATTTCCTCTCCATGAATTATTTTGAATGTATCATTCAGTTGTTTTTCTATTTAAAAATGTAGTTAGAACTCTGCATATATCAGTATTATGACTGGAAGAAGTATCATCACAAGTAGTTGGCTAACACTCCAAACTGTAAATGAAGTATACATTATTAAATGGGCTATTCCTTCCTTCTTCAGAAAGCATTATCACCAGAATACAATATTTAGCATTTCTGAAATGTCAGAAAGAAATGCAGGTACATATTTGATTATCTGCCAGGTCTTAGGAAAGAAAAAAAGAAGAACAACATATTGCTACCCGACCTGAAGGGAATATGAACATGGTCATCTATAAAGAGATAAATCTGCAAGACGGGATTGTGTGAGTTCTTTAATAGGTCTTTGTGAAACTAAGCACCTTCAACACCCATTGACTTCCAATCCCATATCCCCCAGGTGATGGACCCTTTTATTTATATTTGATTCTGTGAAACGTGCCATCCAGCAAACTCTTAGATAAATTCTGTCAACACCGTCACTGAAGTCAGTTACATCAATGACAGATGACAGGATAAATAAAAGGACTTCGGGATTCAAGTGGCTAAAGTTGAGCACAAAAAAATTTAAGTCTGCACAACATTTAACCGTAAAAATGTCAACATGAAAATAACATAAAATGTATGTCTCTCCTGGGTCTATAGCCCAGCTGAAATGGTCAAAGAAGGTAAGAAATGTAATAAACACCCAAGGACACAAAAATATCTTGTCTATATGCTTACTTAGACATGCGCAAATGTACAGATTTGCTGTCTTCGCCCTCGTGTCTTTCCCCCCTGCTTTATGCCTCTGCAAAATCTTATTTTGAAATATCTGCCTCTTGCAATTGCAGTGTTTAAGTAAGATTTAAGTATTGACTTCTAATTGCGTTGCCTCTCTCTTTTACCTCCTCTAAAACTGGTGACTCTTTTTTTAATTACTTTTTTCTTGCCATGTAGACATGACTTAGTGTTTCAATTTGGACTCTAACTTGCTGGATTCTATTGTCTCAGTCAATTTTCTGTTTGGTGAAGGTAGGAAATAATCAAGTCTCCAATAAACATCATCTTTTTTTAACATGTGTCATCTTTTACAATTTGTCCTTATAATGCTAAAACATGTCTGCTTCATCGGTGCCATCACCATTACTTTACCCATATAAACCCACACACCTATATATGCATACGTGCAAAGAAACTATTTATTCTGTCAAATAGATTTTCTGTCATTGCTCCTCCCTTTTCCCTTTACTGCTGTCGATGGTAGAGTGGAAATGCACTTTTAAAACCTAATAAATTGATCCAGTGGCAAAATGAACGTATTTTGCTTAGACTTATTTAATGTGAGTTTGCATAAAATGGAGAACATTCTGAAATAGATTTTATCAACTTGAAACTATTGCAAATAAAGCACAGAAAATGTAGTTTCTTAAATTCAATACACTTGTTAACCCAAACAAAATGACTGTGAAAATTCATGTCAGTTTCTAATGCACAGACATCTCAAAAAAAAAAAAAAAAAAGGGAAAAAAGAAAAGTTACTGCACAAATGCTTTGCTATGAATAAAGTCTTTGATTTACAAGACTGGCTGTTACTACACAGATTGGACCATGGTGAAGCATGGTTAAAAATATTGCAGTTTTACTCAGTGAAGATATTTTTGTAGCCCAGCTGTGAATAAGAAAAGACCCCACCTCACAATACCCACCCAGAGTCTGCCTAGTGAGAATTAACTCTTCCTTTCACTTTACTGTGGGCATTTTCCTTCTGCAAAGAGATGTTTTTTCAAACCACTTTACACCTGCCTCCTTGGTACCACAGCAACATCCTGTGGGTGTCCGGTGCCAGCACCTTCCAGGGGGCTGAACATCTGGTTAACTCTGCTCAGGCCAGCAAGTGCCATGCTCAGGGCTAAGCTCTCAAACCCACTTAATAAATCTGGGTGACTTTCTCTTGGGGAGAAACACCTGCAAGATGCAGCTGAGCTGGAAGACTCTTTTTTCACCTGTTTAAAGAAATTGTCCTGATTCCCAGCACGCAACTAGCAAAAGGCTGGAGACAAAAGGGCTCCTAGAGCAAAGCTGCCCTATGTGATATGGGACGTGCTGGACTTCCGCAATTTTCCCAAGTCATAAAGGACAGGGCAGGTGGAAACATACACACTCAAGCTAAAAACACCTTTGTTTAATTCAAAAATGAATTAATGAAGTATGAAACTCACCTCCTTATCTCGTTGTGGGTTTGCTGTCAGGAGCAGAGGGGCATAGTTCAGAGCAGTGACAAAAAAGAGCAGCAGTGTACATTTGAAACGCTACTTCCCATGGGTCCCGTGCTTTTGATTTCTGCCTTTAATACTGATAAGAAGTGACAGTAGTTGGATAAAACAATCAAAATTGGAGTTGAAGAGCTTATAAACCTCCTGACACTTCAATAAACCAAAAGCCAATACAAACCTTAAAAAAAATCATATATCCATTTTGACTCTGCAAGGCCACATAAAGCAGAACTGAAACACACTCAGAGGGCTAGGAGTTTATGTCCTGATTTATTTTACTCTCATTTCATAAATTTTAAATAAAAAAAAAAAGCTAAATTCCACATGGAGAAGTAAAATCTTTTATAATCTTTTAGACAGTTACAGCCAGTTCTCAGAAGAGCTTTATGCCTGCTGCTAAATGTCTACAAATCAATATTTAATATTTTGGAAGATGAAGTCTTAATTATCCATCTCCCTTTTAAGCATCAAACCAACTTTCATTGAAAATACAACCATTGTGCTTATTAGCACACCTTTTCCTGTGGGTCAGAGAGAAAGGCTTCCAAGCACATTTCTTGTTTGCCTGACTTTAATTTCACCTGATTTTATTCATCTATAAGTTGATCTCAGACAGTTTCTATGACTCCTGCCATAGTCAATGGCTCCTCCAAGCACTTAATTCAGCGTACCAGGCTTCCTCATCAGGGAGCTTCCACTTTGGGGAAGGGTGGTGTTTCAGGTAACACCTGAATCGAGATTTGCTGTCGGACCCCACACACTCAACCTCAAGTCTGTGCTGTCAGACTTAACCACACACTCGTTCTTACATGTGTTTTCATGACACCTCCCACAAGCACCTTCCTGCAGAGCACCCTTCTAAATGACCAAGACTTTTATATAAGAGCTTGTGGTTTTATGTGGCTAATATGTATTTTTTAAAAGTTATTTAGGAAAGATAAAATCCCAACTCAGGGCACCAGTTCAACCTTGCAACACAAAGGCACAGAGGATGGGCTTCATGCTGACATAGCCATGGCCAGGTGGCCCCCCATGAGAAACACCCTTGTGCAGCTCCCAGCCAGGGAAGAGCTCTCCCAGGTCTTACCTCCTGGCAACCTCAGATCCCACTGCTTGCTCCTCTGTGCCATGTGGGAAGCATTCCCCAGCTATAAGCACCTGCTGGCAGGAACTGCTGCTGCTCTACCACAAGTGGGAGGCCGTGAGATGGGATGGTGTCCACAGCACCTCTGAGAACAGAGGCAGGCGGCTACTCCAGACCAGCTGGTGTGTGGTATCCTGGCTCCCTTTGAAAGGATAACCCCTTGGCAAGGTCTTTCCATGATCAAAAAACATCTGAGACATCTCACAGGGAAGAAGAGGAGGAAAAGGGAGCCTTCAGGGCATCATGCCTTCAAAGAACCCAGCTGAGCAGCCTGGCAGTCTGCCTAGTGCAGGGAGGGTTTCCCTGGCAGTTCTGTGATGTGCACACCTTTAAGTCTCCAGCCAGCTATTTTTATGGTGGCTTCAGACAAGTGGAGAGTATATTGAAGGTGCAAAGCCTTAGCAATTGTCATTTCTTTGAAAAGTTTTGGTGGAATGGTAACGTCTTTTCACTCTTTCCTATTTCGTACTTGTGTTCAGGCATTAAGAGAATTCCGTTGCATAATTCAATGACAATCACAGGTGACAGCCATCAGTGCGGCTCTGCTGCATCCAAGAGCCCCATGCTGACTTACTCAAATGTCTGGCCACAAGCTACTTCAAGGGATTTAATTTACTGCACAGAAAATTTCTTCAAAAGATTTTTTTTTCCTCTGGATGGAAACTGTCCTCAATACCATGAGTGCACAGCAGCTGTATCAAACATTTGGTCCACTAATTCAGAGAACTAGAATAATCAGCTTTAAAGCTCTAATACCCATCTCTAAATACCTCTAAATGAATTCAAGTTTTATTCCACAAGCACTAGAGAGTACCACTTCTTACAGAGACATGTCATATTGGTAGAACCTGAGGCATTTTTATTTTTTCTGGTTTTATTTTTTGGGGGGTCAATCATTAGCAATATGATCCTGCCCACTTAGGGTTAAAAAAGAGACTTTTTTCTGGCGTGAGTAGAAGCAAGATCAAACCCTAAATACATGCCTTCCCTAGAGGACCAGGATATGCTGATGTGAGAGATTGCTTCAGCAAGCAGAAAAATGAGCTGGAACTTCTACTTTTGCTTTGTCCTTTGCATTTTTCATACTCTGTATTGACAGCTTCTAGATGTGCAGCATTCTGTGGCTGGTGATCCTTCCTACGCCTATGTACTTGGCTGTCTACAACCCTATTAACCTCAGATTTATTAGCTAGTTTGTCAGCCACTTACACTGTCAACTTCCCAAAAGGCAAATACATCCCTATGTGAAGATGCACCAAAAAGACAGCAAAGGAAAAAAGTGCAATCCATCTCACCCTTTAAAACTTTAAAACCATTTAAACAAAAAGTGAATGCTCTAAATGTATTCAACACAGCTTTTAAATTTATGTAGCAAACTTCAGTATTCCTCTTGCCTTCAGGAAATATTATTTTCTTACTATTTTATATTGCTTGGGGAGGGACAAATATGTTGACTTACCGAAAAAGATCACAGTGGATATTTGGTAGGAAAGTAAGATATTAATAATGAAAAAGCTATAATAATGAAAAGATTGTTTTGAGTGGTTAAGGGTTGGTGATAAAATGTCTTGAGGGGGGTTATTTTTTTTCTTGTGCTTCAGACTCTATACAACAATGTGCTAAAATGTCAGTGCTGGGTGCAGTACCGGGTGTATGGACACAGACTTGCTTTATCACCTACTCAGGGAAATGGCTGGGACACCAAAGCAACATGTGAGTTCCTGAACTTCATAACAACCTGGCTCTGCATGCGAGCTGGAGATTGGAAATCAAACCAGCAAGGATACAGCAGGAGAGCCTATGAAATATTTAGATAGGTAGAAACATGAAGGTACATTTTTTTGCTCACACACAAGACAAGCAAGGAAACTTTGCTAAAAGGTAATGAACACCTTATAAGTTTTCTCTGTGTAAATCATTGAACATTTGTTTTTTTAGGCATACTTCTGCAGGTAGGATACATTTGGTAAATAACAAGTTCACCAGCCAACATAATAAAACATCAGTTGCCTCAGTGTTGCTGAGGCTATTTTAAACAAAACCTCCTCCTGTGTTTTCCCTGGTGTGCATCTTGGAAATTTAAGAGCGGGGAAGTGTTTTTATACTTTACCTTGTGGAAAAAAGAATGAGAATGCATGTAAACCTGGCTAAAAGGGAGGTAGTGTGGGAAAGGATGTAACAGGAATTTCAGGAACTAATGTTGAGTATCTAGCCCTCAAGTTTTATGTTTTATCTCCCCCTGCCAGCAAGAAATCAGTGGTATCTATGCCACGAAATGCAAGATGTACTTGGGACAAACAAATAATTTGCAATAAGCTTAAATGAAAAACAGCCTGAGAAAATGGATTTTTTAAAAGTAGCATGATAGAAAAAGCGCAACCAAAATAAAATCCATGATGGACTACTGAAACAGTCTATTTCACTTATTGAACAAGTCTGTTGTTTATTGAAAAAATAAAAGGAACAGAAAAGGGAAAGCAGAAATACTGGAAGTTTTACTGTTGTTTACAATGATTGCAGTTTAATTCTAACGGATCTTCTCTCAACCATATCTTTTTATCTCAACACAGTTCTTCAAAAATGGGATAAAAAGGTGCAAACATGCTTGTATGGACTAGCTAGGGTGTGCTTTTTTTTTTAACCTTAAACTTCCTTGTGAAGATGTTGAATGCACCAAGTCTCATAAAATGCAGAGTAGTACAAGCCTCAGATTGTCCTGGTAGGTCCAAGGTACCTACAGTCATCACAATGATGCCTATCAACAAATTCAGAGTGTGCAAACCTAGTCCTCACAAGGAGTTAGTGCAGACCATCCTGCCCCTTTAGAGACTTCTTAACTACAGGACTAATTTGTAGTATGTTAATTACCAGGAACGCCCATTAACACTGTGATGAGTGCTGCCGACAGCCCTGTGGGGTGGTCAAGGCCTGGTGAAGAATAAAGGTATCAGTTCTTTGCTGCACTTGCTCAAGACAGGCCATATTTTACAATTAACCTCCCTGCCCCAGCAGAGAGGAAGAAGAGGAGGCTGCTGCCATGCAGGAATGGGAGCTCAGCACTGCTGGCTCTGCTCCTGAGCCCCAGAGCTGCCAGGCCTCCCCTTGGGCTCTGCCAGCTCAGCCCTCGCAGACAAATTCAGCCAACCTGCAGGAAACGTGGGGCACAAACCAGCACGGGCCCAGAAGGGGCCAGTTTGGTTCCACACCTCAAACTTTGCTTCACTGGAAACTGAAAAGCTGCTAGTCTGGGTCAGGACTACCACTAGATGAAAATGGCTTTATAAGCTGTTTTGTTGAGAAAGCTATGGAGAACAGACTAGTGGGGTAGGTTTTTCTGACTTTGGGGAATAAGGGTGAAAATATTTTCAGAGAGCATTTCCACAAACTCAAATGTTACCTCTGGACAACAGGCTGGAGCTTTGTTTCTGCAAATGTATCTAGATGTAGGGTTTCGTGAAGCTCGGAAGACAGAAATTAGTGCTGGAAAACACTGTTTCTGTAAAATAGCTTCTTAAGACAAAATGGCAGAAGTGTTCCACACAGGGATGTATATGGGCAGATATTTTTAAGTGTTAATTCTTGGAACTGCCATTGCTTTCTCCTTTTGTGCATAATATTGTTAATAAAAGGTATCTAAAAGCTTTTAAATAACAAAGTCTGGCCCAGTACTTTCCCTGAAAGGTAGTCAGATGTGCGGGTAGAATGCAAGTCTGGGGAGTTCTGTTACATCATATCACATCCACGCATTCCTTTTTCTTTCTTCTACCTTTTCTACACAGGAACCTTCCTGAATATAATAGGAGTAAAGGTAATTATTTTGATTTGTGGTGTCCCATTTATGAGCCTTTTTGTAAGATTTTACCAAGCTGACTCTTTCATAATGAGGTTGTGATATAAAAGCATTCTTCATTTCAAAAATAAATCACACATTATTAATTCTGCATGTTAATTTGATGGTCAGTGTTGATAACTATGTAAGTGTATTTTACTAAAAATAAATAAATGTACTAATCCAATTTTTTCCATTTATTTCTAAATACTTCCTGTATTTGACATTTGCAGCTACATACTTACAACCTCTTACTCTTCACTATTGTGTTTATTGATTGAAATGCCATTCATTTTTGTGCAGATAAAAGAAATGTGTCTTAGCCTGTTTCTGTTTATTAAGATGTTGCAAGGAGGAATTTCACTTCATTTTAAAAAGCTCACATAACACTTTCCTTGCATTTGCTTCATGTATACACTGTTTGAAATTCTGAAGAGAATTATTATGGGATGCACTCATTCACCTCTGTTTAGCTTCTATGAGCACAACGGCTTCTGCAATCCTCTTTGCCAGCAGTTATGGTTTACATGTTCTACACACATGTGCATAAACTGCAATATTAGCTTTAACACATCTAAATAAAACACGATTGAGGAAAAGTGAAGCAAGGAGTTTGGGAAAGTTGGAGAATTGTAGAATGCAGCTCTTTATTCCAACCAACCCATCAGGATTTCTAACTCGAAACCAATCACAATCTCTTTAATTGCTATGGCTAAATACGATTCATTCCCCTCTAGTGATTGAGAGGGAGGATATAAGACTTCTACTGCTACTAGATAACAAAGCAGATGGAAGTTCAGATTGCATGGCTCCTACCCACTGATAATATGCAGTCAAGAGATCATTAAAAAAAAAAGATGTATTTTAAATGTTACAGCAGAACTTTCCTCAAGGAGAAAATATCATAGTTAAGAAATAATAAAGAATTCTTCTGGAACATCATTAGAGATACAGAGAAAGATGGGTTCAGATATGGTAAGAAAAAGCAAAGGAGCAGAGTCACAAAGGTCCCCAAAGCTGAAGATAAAACCTACAACGTGATACTGCAAAAAACCAGAAAAATATTAAATGCAGGAAATTATTGATTCAAACCAATAAGCGTCTGTATTTTTCTACGATGGCAAGATTTCTGTGTACATCAGAATGATCAAAGGAAGAGAATTGCAGGAGTGGAGGCTGAGGGATGCCCAGTGCCTCATAACCAAGAAGTTCTGAGGTGGCAGCAGCAGCACCAAGGCCCCACAGCATGACCCTCCTGGGCACGCACCATCAAAGCGAGCCCCAGAGAAGTACTGAAATATCTTTGCCACTACCATAAAATCCTAACTTGCCAAGGAGCACTGATGTATAATGGGATAAAAGACACTAAACAAGAACTGTTCAAATGCTAATATTGCTTTAGCTTCAGAGGGATAAAGCAATATCCATAACTGAGTTAGAAAAGGATCATGCTGTTTATTCGTCTATATCCACAACATTAGCTGTTGTGGACCGCTATAAAAGTTTGGTCTTAACCTGCTTTCTGATGCTCAAGTTTAACCACAGTGAAGGAGACAAATGACTGCCAACTCCTGATCCTTTGGAAAGTTATTTAAGTTAGCATAAATCCCTTGTGATCCAGCCACAATTTATTAGAAGTTTGGAAATGAGTGTTGCACATCTCCTTCCTCCATTTGCTATCTTCTGCCAGCTGTATAAGGACTCAATAAAAGAGTCATCCATCCTCTTTTGTCAACCAATAGTTCTCTAGTCTCAAGCTATAAATGAACAGCACAATAAATTAAATGTTTGACAGGGAAGATGTATGGCTTCACAATACTCTGATCTATGTTTTTAAGGAGAAAGCACTGAAACCCAGAGTTCCAGTTATGCTATTGATTACTGGGGAAAAAACGTGTTTAAATAAAGAATAAAGAACATTTCTTTTTCACCCAGCCTTGAAAATTATTCTAGTTCACAATCAGGAGAAATAATAAGAAAATAAGAGGCAATAACTTAAAATCATGGCAGCAAATCCAACTTGGTGCTTCACACACAAAGACATTTCTTCATAATTAAAAGGAAGGATATCAGTAGCTGAAATGGAAAGGATGCTTTCGGAAAACAGAGCGAAGAATAGAACTTCCCTTGCCTTGCTGTCAAAAGTTACTAAATTAAGTCAGAAAGAGTGGAGAAAAACAGTTACCTGCAGAGATGGCTTAACCCCCTATCTCTGCCAGAAACCTCTCTTGACACAGGTAGTGTCGAGCTGCTTATCTCTGATGACTAATTTTGAGACTATGGTAGATGACTGGTTCGGATGAGATGTCTAATATTTAGGCAGCTAAATTTAGGGGAGATGAATCACACTGGAGAGCTTCCTTAGCTGCTGTTAACAATCAGGTGCAAGACAAGTTTTGTTTGACTGGCGCACTACGAATGGCAAACTGGCCATTTTAACAGCTCAGCCATGCTACTGCCATGCTGTAACATGCTGTACCAAAACCTGCAAGCACCGAGCTCTTTCCAACGCTGCAGGATGCCTCTAATCCGGGTTAAGCACAGCTTTCTGTATTTATCATCTGAGATAAATGCAGCCCAGGAAGCCACGGATGTGGGCAGTTTGACTGGGTTGTTAGAATGGGTTTCAGACAAGTAAGAGAAGGAAATTTTATGGTTTAGTCATTAAAACCACTAAAAGTGTAGAGTCCAACCTGCATTTGGAGGAACTTCTATCCATATAGAAGGTGGATATATGGACCTGCTCGTGTGAAACTGCCGTACCTTACTTCCATGGATAAGAAACAGCAATAAACACAGTGGTTGAGAGAGAGGTATCAATAGCTGGCACTCGGGAATGAGCTATAGTTCCAGGAATCAGGAAAACCTGCACACTGTAGTACTCTGTCAGCCTTTAGGAGGACTTCAGCACTACTGGAAAAAATCCTGCTCAGCATTTCAGTGTCTCGAGGAAGACAGGCCCAGACTGAGTATAATGTCCTTTTCAGTGAGCATCAGCAAGTCCAAATTAGACCAAGATCACATGTGCACAAAAGATAACTATCCCCAACGGGGCAGCACAGGGATGTCTTTTGTAGATAAAAAAGTGTTATTTCCATGTCCATCTTTTCTGACATATGAACTTTCAGCTTCCAGTGCAGTGTGAAATAACTGCAATTTTCCTTCAAGCACCTATTAACAGTGATGAGCTGACAGATGGGAAGCACGTGATCAGCCCACTCAACTTTCTCTATACCTGCCAAAACAATGATGCTACAGAATGAAACTTGCCCTCATCTTTAGGTATTTTCTGAGAAGCTGGTGTGAAAACTTTCGGAACATCTGAAAAGTAATAGGGAATCAGTAGCAAACAATTTGTGAGGTGTCAGCCTCACATATGTTTCAGATAGTACATAAATAATGGAGATAACGGGGAAGTAGATGTTTTCTGCAATTTAAAGTTTATGCAAAGCATAATTTTTAAGAAACTTTCCTCTACCGACAATTCACTAATCTGTCCGTAGGAGGCAATTTTCAAGTACTTCCCACACACAGACACAAAGATTACAGGGCTACTTCTCTCTGCTGCAAACCTTAGGCTCCTTTCTATTGAGCACATTTTTCTTGTAAAAGGAACTACAAAAGACTGAGTAATCCTCTGTTTTAAAAACAGCTTTTTAATCAATTTAGTTATCTGACTGGAAGGAGTAACTGAAAAAGAAAACATCTCAGCCTGAGTTAACTTCTCCACCAACCACAATTTTTTCAAAAGTTCTCTCTGAAAACAAGAGTCATACTCCCATATGACTCTCCAGGAGAATCCTGAACTCCTGCAAGAAAGCATGCCCAGGTGCATTGGGTCAGGATAACCTCAGCCACATGTTCTGTATAGGACTTACAACTGAACCATCATTGTGAAATCCTGCCAGACTCAGCTCCAGACAGAATCTGACACTCACTGGGCACTGCTGCAAGTGAGGAAGGAGTTAAAAACATCCCAAGGAATGAACCACCTAGTTTCCTGCCTCCCAATGCAATCCCCAGGCCAGAGCCATACATATACCCTGCTTGCACTACAGGTTTGTACCAGTTTTTAAAAAGGCCTAAATAGTGTGTTTTTACATGCTGTCCTATCAAATGCAACTGAACCATTTTTACAGTCAGAAAGTCATTGTTCAAGCCTCTACACAAACTTCAGCAGAGATGTGCCACCCCAGAGCCTCACAGCGCTCCCCAAACTGGAGAGGCACCAGCCTGAAGCACCCGAGAGCACTGCTGTGCTCTCCTGAGCCTGCTCGCTCCTGCTCTCCTGCAAGGGCCGAGGCAAGGCGGCAACTGCTCCTCTTCTGCTGGTCTCAGCAGCACTCATCCTGTTCAGCTGGAATTTAGGGGCAGACCTTAGGCTGGGTTGCATGGGCACAGAAAGGTGTGCCATGTGAACACTGAAGGTCTTACTTCTTCCTCACACCAAATACGAATCAAAATATCTCAGTCTATGGTCAGCGCAAACCATGCACTGCATGGTCCTGCCACATTTGCACAGGTGGGATCAGGAGGTGGATACAATTCAGCTGAAGTGGGCAAGAGCTCTGAGCAAGGGGGTTGCCCTGAGCTAAGCTGCATGTTTCTCTTGCAAGTGAAGCAGCCTGGCAAGTGCTCACCTGGGTGAGTTTGTGCCACATTTCAGACTGTAGGGGAAAGCCCTGAAGCTCACTGCCTCCAGGTTCACCTCTGCCTCCTTCCTGCTCTTACCCTGTATTACTAAAAGCATCATTGCTCCAAAGTAATTTCAGTCAGAAAACACTGATGCACCACCGAGAAAATACATTAATCCTCCAGAGCAGGAGTCCTCCCAATGCCCCAAAAAGGGCTTTTTGTAATCAGTTAGCAACAGAGGACACTCATCTCTGCCTGTTTCTACGCTGCCCCACAATTCATGCAATATAGTCCTTGTTCTGTACTTGTCAGACATAAAATAATCTGGCCAAAGGTCCTACCCTCACATACAGACCAGGTGCCAGGTGCCTCAAGACACAAAAGCCTGAAGTTTAGAATGAGATTTACCCAAAGTCTTCAGACAATTGGCAATTAAAATGCATAAAAAGTGTTCCAGGAAACCCAGTGCCAGTTGCTCCTAGGTTTCTTATGGAAATAATGTGGTTTTTAAACAGTATCTGGCAAACTCTCTCCTGTTCTCCTCCTAGGACAGGCTGTTCATAACCCATGTGCTCTTCAGGAGAATGCAGGACTGGGTGCAAGGTGGCCAGGGATTCATCTGAACAGCATCACTGGGCCTCAGGAGCTTGTTCGGTGGCAAGATGGCAAACAGCTGGCGAGATGTGCGTAACGAGAATGACAGCAGTGAGATTCCTGGGAAAAACACAGAAGACTGGGTGTTTGCTGTAATCCAGGGGTCACTGCAAGCTGCTGTTGGTGTCTCTGCCTGTAGCAGTGGGGTTAAGAGCCACACAGATGTGCCACATGTGCTGTGTAAAGGTATCATCAGTGTTTCAAGAAGAACTCAGCACTACTTAAAAGACAAAGTAACCACCATTAGCCACTATCTACAATAGTAACCAAGATATTTTTCCCTGATGCAGAGCCTGGAAGCCACAGTAAAAAGAAAAATCACGATTTAGAAATGGAATACTAAAAGACTGCTCTCTTGAAGAGAGCTCAGTAAACCTCCCTAAATTAGCTTCTGAATAGCTCTAAATTAACTTCTATTCAGGACTAGATTAAGGCAGGCTAGGTTCAAAGATGCCTTATGAGAGAAAGCCACCAAATGATCCTGCAATCATCCAAATAATCCACCTGGGATAGTGAGAATGACTGAAAGTATAGCTCAGGCCCTTCCTCCCTCTCAGGAGCACTGCCCAGGTCTGATCTCTTGTCTGAAGAAGGGAAACCTTCATTACCAAGAGGGTAGATGAGTTCTGGTGGACACGTGGGTGAGGCCGATGGCACGGCACCCCCTGTGACACTCCCCAGCCTCTCAGTGGTATTTCAAGCTGCTCTGACTCGGGTAGGCACCATGAAATGTGCTGCAGCTCCAGGCTCTGGGGAAGCACAGGCAGCTCAAGCAGTGTCAAGCACAGGCTACATTTCTGACATCTGCTTATTTATTGCTTGAGACATAGCGGCACCATATGCCTTTGCACTGGAAGCAAAATTAAAAAAAACTATTTGCCTACAATATGGTAATTCCTTAATAGCTTGCGCAAGATTTCCAGAGCATCAGTGCTATTTTTAAGCAGAACTAGTATCACCTACATCTGAACTCCCAAATAGTTAGATTACGTTCACTCCAGAATATTCATTTTATATTCAGCTTTACAAGTTTTTTGCTATATCTTGCAGCTCTTACATTCAGAGGTGATTCCCACATTTTGCAGTAAAATGAAGAGTTTTGCTTACCTTACCATACCTCTTCCTATTATTTGACCCCATTTTCTCTGTCTTACCCTCCCATAAAATAAACAACCTGCCTCCAATGACTTCTTCCCTCACCGGCACCAGTTTTGTTGATTTCTGTGCCCCAGGCTGGTATTTCTGACATATTTTCCTAGGCAATCCCAGCCTGATGAGGTATGAGTGACAGGGTTACCTGGCCACTGTTGGCCTTGCCAGACTATTCCCCAGCAGAGACAGTTTTCAGAGATGAGGCCTGATCCCACTTCCTTGTGTCCTGTGAGTAATTTCATTATTCAGAAGCAACGATAAATATATTGAAAAGACATCATAACCAACTGCTCTCTGAAACAAGATTCAATTTTAAATTGAAGTGGTAATTTCAAGTATCATATCATGTGACCAAGATTTGACTGAAGGAAACTCCACACTGTACATTCTACTTCTTCTGCATAAGAAATGGACACCTCTACTGCAGTATTTAAATCATGGAGGACTAACAATTGTGATTAGTGACTGATATTAGAAAAACTTCAGCTTTAAAAAGCATTAAGGCAATAGCTTACACCCACAGAAAACTGCCTTGGCATAACAAGCATCCTGACTTGTTAATATTTACATACTGACATAGTATGTCAAAGTATTTACAAATACTTTGTAAGAAAATTTACAATTTACAAACAAATACAAAGTATTTACATACGTTACAAAGGAAAGTTTGAAATGCTAAATACTATAGACGGTCAGAACCTGCAGAAATACAAACCTTTTCATGAATATCTGCTGCAATTACTGGCTTTTTTTTTTTTGGTCAAGTGACTTTTGCTAAAACCATTTCCTCTTTGAGTATGAATCACAGAGTATGCTGAGTTAGAAGGGACCCACAAGATCGAGTCCAACTCCTGACCCTGCACAGCACCATCCCCAAGAGTCACACCATGTGCCCGAGAGCATTGTCCAAATGCTTCTTGACCTCTGCCGGGCTGCTGCTGTGACCACTTCCCTGGGGAGCCTCTTCCAGTGCCCAGCCACCCTCTGGGTGAAGAGCCTTTTGCTGATACCCAACTTCTTGCTTTTACACTGACACCAGCTGTAAATATCTTAAAGCAAAAAATTCACCAAAGGAAAGCATCATGCAGTTGGAACCTGTGTTTCTTTCCTGTTAGCATAACAATCATCTAAGTCTCTCTGAATTTTCTGCTGTTTCTCACTCCAGGTTTTTGTTTAATTTTGAACAATTCTTTCTGTGAACCTGAGATCCATACCACTGCAGTTGATTATTCTTTTCAGATGGTTTCCTTCACTAACATCCTGAGACTTAATTCTTGTTACAGTCCTCTCCCTACCCTGAGGAGCAAATTTCCTATTGACCAATACTCAGCTCAATTCTGATTATAATTGTAAAGGCACTGCACTGAGATTAAACCTCCTACTTCAACATCTAATGCACAGCAATCTGAGAGGGTTATTAAAATAGACTCCCTTCTGATCATCTCTGTAGACGTTTTAATCTTACATTTAGTGTTTTTATATCCAAACCTTGTTCCTTACACACAGGGGGAAGGGAATTAATTGAATTGAGTGGGAGGTTGATTTGGTGGAGTCCATTGGAACTGAGCAAAAGTATCTCTCATCTATTGAAAAGCATTTACCCTGAATTCTAACAAAATAAGCCCATTTTTAAACTGCTCACTTCAAGGGGAAGAGTGGGAATTGTTTGTGCTCTGTCTTTCCCCACTAGTGTTTCTATTATCATTTTTCTTAAAAGCAACACGGGCGCCTGGGAAAGGATGATACAGCTGCAATGTATGGAGTGGAGTGTGGTTGGGTTTCTTCCCCGCTAATGTTATTCCTAGCACAGAAATGTGAAAGGCTTTTCAGTGGACTCATGGGATGAGAATGGACTGAAGGAGGCAGTGAGGGAGGCAGTTAACAATACTTCATTTTCTCTCTCTGCCCACTGCATGAAAGCAAACGGCCTGGGGCTTGGGTTCGCTTGCTGATTTTCTCACGTCTTCTCATTTGTATGTAAAGGACAGAGTAAGTAACAACAGTAGGAAAAAGCATCTGCCTAAAGCCTCTATTCAAGATGTTAGTGCACAATGCAAACTGGAGCTTCCCCGTTAGGACTGTGAAACCCGTAAACCCCAGCACCTCCCAGAACACAACGTGCTTTAAAGAACAGACTACGGGGTTTGCTTTGGAAGAGATGAGGATCATGACTTCTGAGCATATGGGGTGTGCTGCTAGGTTTAATCTCATGACCTGTCAGCATCCGTGGAAAGACGTGTTCATCAGGAATAAATCAGCATTTGCATGAGAGTGCACAGGTATCCCACATCCTGCCCTCATACTGCGCATCTTCAGCAAGAAGGCAGAATATTTTCCATGAAGGTCAGAGAGAAGAAGGACCAACACTAATATTAAACACACAGATACTCATGTGTCTGACCCCCAAGTCTGCAGCCAAGGCTTGGAAAAAGATCTGTTAAATCCCAACATCCTCCTAACTCTTTCAATAACATAAACGTGACAGAATAGCTTAGCACCTTAACATAAAATGGACAGCGAGCTCAAAATCTCCTCTGCTTTCCTAGGCATGTTAGGACTAATTAAATACAAGCCTGTAAAGAAAGTCTGGGTGCTTGCAATCTAACTAGAAATCCTGGGAGACAAGACCCTATTTTCTGCTCAGCTTCAGTGGTTGGATCAGTGTGAACAGCATCAAAGCTATTGAGGCACAAGAGGCCCCTCGAATAAGTTCTCTCTAGCAAGTAACAAGGAGTCACAAGTTCGTGCATAACTTCAGGAACATCAGCAGTTCTGTAGCCTCTTGTTCTTTCAAATGTTAAAGCTCCCCTTACTTTTATTCAACCTCCTCACTATTTTCAATTAATTGCTTTTATTTACCAGATTTTACATTTGTTAATCTGATCAATATCAAATTAACCTCACCTTCAAGGTCGTTAGAGAACATGCTGAAAGAAACTGTTTTAAAGAAACCCTGAGAGCAGCACGTACATTTTCCCTGCTCAACACCAGCAATCACCCTTTCTCCTGTCAATTGATCCTTTTTCATTACTAGCCCTTCCTTTAGTATACCAGTAGATTTTGTGATCTAAAAAACCCAAACTAACCAGCAATTCTGCCATATCCCATAGGTATCTTGCATGAGAAACAGGCCCCGACATGGGAAGGGATTGGGTAAGAACCTTAAAAAAACCCCCTCATTTGGCTTTGCACATCAATAAAATTGAAAACTCGGGAGTGTGTTTAGAAATCCTGCTACCACCATTAGAACTATCCAACAAGATTTAAAGTCTGATTCCAACCTACATCCATAGAAAACACATCCTCAAACATTCCCACCCCTCAATTCAGCATTAAGACCATCACCATTACCTGGACATCTTGCTGGTAAATCTTGATGTTCTGAACAGACAACAGGTCTTGCTCAAGTGCCCCATTGCAGAGTCTCTGAAGCACTTGTAGGTGAGGTCTCCTGGGCCAGTACTCCATACACAGGATGTGAAGGATAAAGATGGTCCTTCACAAGGCAGCGCTCTCTGTGCTCAGGTTTAGAATGATTAAGTCCTCCCAAGGTCAGGTTTGGCTGGAGAAGACAAGCAGCTCCTGAAAACTCCCAAACCCAAGAGTTCCCAGCATGCTCACACATTTAGAGAGCAAACAGCAGCATTTGTGTGCTGGGTTTGCCAGAGCACCATTACACCTCCAACAACAAGCAAAGGGAGCCCAAAGCAAGAGTGTGGGGATCATTCAGGGGAAGGATGGTGCACAGAGGACAAGGAGGCAGCAACAGCAGGTGAATAAGGTACAAGGATGTAGTGCTGGATGGAGAATAGATCAGGAGAGCAGCTTTCAAATCCAATCAATGTAGACAATGCAAATGCTCCAAATTGGGGGCAGGTGGTGTGATGACAGGCAGGTGTTGAAGTAGAGAAAAGAAAAACATTAATTTCATTTAAGGTTTGGTGTATCTAGGCTGAGATAAATGGAAAATGGAAAAGGAGACATGACAGAGCAAGGAGGAAAAGAGGTGCAAAGCTTCAGAAAAGACTAAACCAAGTCTAGCAGAACTTTCTTTAATTCAATGTTCAATCTGCTTTAACTCTAAAGAACAGAGCTATTTAAAACACTTCAGAAATTTAGCACAAGAACTAGTCTACAGCTACCTTTGCAGCATGTAATCAGCTGTAAGAATGACACTGCTTATCACCTTTACATTGTCATTACATATAAACTGAAAGATTTCAGTCTATTTCTCAAGAACCTCCCCTATTACAGCTTCTTAAAATATTCCCATAGTACTGAATCAATTTGGTAAAACAGCTTTATTTTTGGCTCACTTTCTATGACATCCAGATCTGTGTTAATATACATGGCAATTATGTTCTAAGTAGAAATGCCACAATATTTTACTGTATTCATTACTACATAAATATGTAGATTTATGTGCATGGCTCATAAGGAGTAAATATTACCATTATCTGTCACCATAAAGCAGTAAAACCCTGGCTCATGGAGCACCATTTTTTGCATTTCTCCTCTTACACTACAGTGATGGGGCAAAAATCAGAAGTGTTTCTTTGAGAATGCTTATGGCCTTTACAACATGTCTGACACCTCAAAGTCAAAGAGAGCCTTTGCTTTAAGAAACGTATGGCATAAATGTCAGCCCAACTCCATCAAGTAAAAGCAAACATCATTCTCAGCATGATTAACAAGGAACTAACACGTTGTTTCAAAAGAGCATGTCTGGAAATAGAACAGGAAAATCCCACCCAGACAATAACCACAGACTTTAAAAGAGCCATGCCCAGAAAATCCTGCTTGGATCTAAAGCAGTGATGACAGAAACAGAACAAAAGTGGCATGATAGGCACAAGGTAGGGGAAAAAAGCACAACCCCCCAAAAAACCCCATGCAAAATAAACAGCATCCCAGAGATCATTAATCCATAATTACAAGTATTTTTTCCTGCTTCAATGAAGGAAAAACATTAAGAATTTAAATAACATTACTTCAGCAAAACATGTCACATGGCCTGTGAAGCTGATGTAATCCACTTATTTGGCAGTGTGTGGCAGACCATTTCCTAAGATGCTGCTGTAAAGTGATGTGTTTATTATGTTAGTTTATGTTACAACTCTGTGTAATAGACAGTATTTTAGTAATTATTAATGTCTAGAAGCTAAAGAGATTCATATGGGCACTCAGGTCAATAAACATCACAGTGTGTATTAGCTTAAGTCCTAGAGCGACTCAGTATTTCCACCTGTACCTAAAATCCGTGACAGTTCCAGCCTTTAGGGCTGGAACAACTATATCAGCATAAAGTGTTTTAAATATGAGATTTTGTTACATTTTAGCTGATATTTGACTTCTGTTGAAACAGGCAGTGTTGTTTTCCCCCCTCCTCCCATGAGTATGCTCCATCTCCTTTAGTATTTCTCTAACCATTCAGTGACCAGGCTCAGTCCGCTGAACTGCAGAAACTAATACCAAAAAGGGGAGAGTGAGAAGACAATGGAGAAGTTTGACTTTTTTGGTAGGGATGCTGTCAGTTTAGCAGGTTGAATCATGCAGATGAAGGGCAAGAAGACAGGCATCAGAGCTGGCAGAAGATCCCAACCGAGAATGGCAGGAGCAGAACTAATCCCTTGAATAGCAGCAAGCCTTCAGAACAGCCCAACTGTAAAGTGAAAGCATCTCCTGAATGATTCCTGGCTACTTCTTGCAGTGCAGGATGAGCATTTGGAACACCTCCCGTCCTTGACAGCCATGTTAACAAAGGGATAGGAGAGAGAAATAGGTTACACTATTAATACCAATATATTTAAAGTTATGTGTCTATTGCGTGTAGCTAAATCTTTCATTGCATTTTGTACAAGGAATTAGGCACTTGTACATGCCTAATTTAAAAACTTTAAAAATCCAGTTGCTTTTTCACAAGTATTAAGTATCTTACAATCAAATTTGGAACAAAGCTGACATCCAAAATATTGGAAACTTATAACTGTTCCATCTTCCTTACTGCTTGAAATGATTGCAAAAGAAGACGCTTAAATGCTAACAAGTGTAAGATATGTTGACACTTCAACACTTCTAAAACTGCCAAACACAGAAGAATAAGTCTGTAAGAAACCTGGTAACTCATACAAATCAACCAGTTTAAAACATCAGTTCTTTATCAGTGGAAAGAGTTGTTAATGTCTCTGAACAATAGAATGGTGGCAAATAGGCATTCTGTTACCTGACAGAGAAAGACATACTTACTCAACAGGAGATTTTGTACTATAATCTTTGGGCTGCCTTAATCTAGAGTTATATTTGTGACAATTATTAATCCATAAAAGTGAAGTCTCATCTAGATTCAGTGTCTTACACTATTTCCAGTTTTCAGTGAATCACACCTGGCTTCACAGCGACACACAGCTCATCTCCATAGTGCTGTTTGACAGATAAAAAACCTTAAAACACTGCAACTTAAATTCGCAAATTCATTTTTGAAATTGGAAAGGCAAGAAAAAGCATTCCTAGAAAAAGGAGTGCAAGGACATAGGTTGAAACCGACTGAAAGTGGGTACAGCTTCAGGCCATGTGCTCTGCAGCAGCCACCTTTCACACGGTATGCGCAGAGGAGGCTCTCGGCTACTTGTCTCATCCCTAGGGAGCTGAAGTTCTTGTGTAGCAGTTCAGTTATTTACAGCGTTTTCCCTCAGTTTCATTTTCTTTGCATATTCAGTCACTACATCTGGATGAACTTTCTCTTCTCCCTAGGAACATGGTTTTGGCAGGGCAGATGTCTGCACAAGAGAGGATCTTGGCATTCAGTAGCAGTTGCCTAGATACCACCTTCTAAGTGCCAGAAGCCTGGATTTGTTTTTTCCAGCACAGAAAACCAATGCCTATTGTTCCAAGTGGTAATCCTCCTACAAGTTCACAGACTCCTGCATTGACTATTATTAAGTTCTACTAACATAAATGTAAGTACCATTTACTACAGACATAACAAAAAAATACAGAGGACTGAAAAATATAACTTTTTTAAAATTACAAAAGCATTATTCAGAGCATAACATTAAGTTCCAAAAATACTTCAAAAAAAAAAAAAAAGAGGCATTTTAACAGCTTCTCTCTGAGTGCAAGCAAGGATGTTGGTTACTCAGGGTTCAAGCAGGTTGCTAAATACTAAGTGAAGCTGAAATGAATATAACTTTCAATATCCCGTGATTTCTTATGAGACAACTGTCTCAAAACAGACTGAAGGTCTCCCAGATTTTTCTAGGGCTACTCAGTGTCCTAATCCAAGAGCCTCAAGTGCAGGTAGCCCTAACCTCACTCTACAGCACATACCCCAAACGTTCTGAAATCATGGATGCAACTTGCCATGGCTACTGAAGGGTCTCAGAAGTGCTGGAGAGCCCTGTAAGCATTGAATCTGCAAGGCCTGAAGGAACCTAACAGCTGCAGCAGACAACCAGGTTTTGCTTCAAGAGTGACGGCTCACTGAGGGAAGTTCAGAGCTTATACTACTGTCCAGGTACACGAAGCACAATACATTTATGTCCCAGTAAATCTGCCTGGAAGCTTACCAAGCAGTTGTAAGCCCAGAAGGCAGCTGGGTACCTGCTCTCGACATAGAAGCATCTCTGTACTTTTCTTTAGCTATGCAGAAATGTGTCACGTGTGTTGTTTGAATTCACCTCGGAAAAAAGCTGTTTTAGAGAATGCCCATCTTTAGAATGTGGTCTGAAAAAGGACGTGTATGAAAGGGTATATTATTACAGATCAGCAAAAATCCAAGTTTCCAACTGGCTCAAAACTTGCAGAAATGAAATGAAATGTGGAATCCATTTCCTTAGGGCAACCTATTCAGAAGACCTGTGTAAAACTTACAGATCACAGCCTACACAAACCAACAGCCTACATTCCTGTGAAAAAAGTTCTGATACTTTACATGTTTGCTTTTCAAAGCAAACCAGTTTTAAAGATTTCCAGGTATCTTTAAGAAAATTGCAAATAAATATTAATATTGATCTGTTAGCAAGATCACTTGCATTCTACAGACTTCAGTTTTACTAAGCAACTCCAGTGACTTGTGAATGATAATGGGTGGTGATGTGGCAATTCTTCCATTGCCACACAACTGAGAGCACATCCCCAGTTGATATTTTTCATCAAAAAATGCCAGTCCCCACATGTGTCACTTGATGACTCCTCTAACAAATCTCTTCCTGGATGCCACTAGCTCACTTTATCTAGCTCTTTGGCAAGCCATCAGTGTCAATCATCCTAAACCACCCTGACATGTAGCCTATCCTAGGGCTAGAGGCTTCAGGCTTTCAGTCTTGCTGGCTTCCAGGGATGAGAAGTACTCATCCTAGGAAATCCAGCTGCCACAGCAGTCTGCACACAATTGCTAAGCTCTGACACCCCTGCACTTGATCAACTGAAGAGAAAATACATCACATTTACCTCACAGGCTGGACTCATTTTGTCCAGACTTGTTTGTAAAATACCCCTAACAAAATTATTCAGCTAACATGTCTCACCTTATCAACAATTTCTCTCGTCTATTTATGCATAAAAGCATACTACTGGAACACCCTTAAGGCTCCTCTGTCTGATATTCTGTTCCTCCTGCAAAATACCCCTTCCCTTTCACTTCCCGTGTCCCGTACCCAGTACGCCCAGGCCACGTTTGCTACCTCACAAGCTGCTGCCTGTTGAGAGGGAGAGAACCACGTCCACGCCTGTTTAAGAACCCCTGGCAAAAGACAAGGCATCAGATCTTCTCCTCCCCTTGCCCGAAGAACTGAAAGTAAGGACTTCGACTAGCAAGCCAACTAATCCTGAGGACAGCAACAGAAATGCCTTACTGCTGGAGACCTTCATCCCCTCTGACAGGAAGCCAACCAAAGGGTACAGGAGAGACAAGGAGAGACAGGGGTTATCTCAGGAGCAGCACATTCACACCGAGACAGTGCAATTACACACGCCTCATTTCCTTATGAAACTGGGCTAAAACTCATAAAACATGCAGAACTTTTCAATAATAGGAGTGCTATTTTCAGCTAAGTTTTTTGAGACATTTAAGTCAATCTGCATTTAATTCACATTTTTCCCAAGGAAGAGAAGTTCTTCACTTTTCTTTTGCTGGCTGCCTGCCTGCAGAACTCATCAAGAAAGAACAGATTTTAAACATCACATGCTGTAAACTTTGAAAAGGAAAAAACAAAGGAACGTAACCCTCTCCCAAATTTAGTTTGTTCATCAGAGGAAAATTCACTGAACTCAGAAAACAACAAGAGATATAGCAAGCTGTAAAATTTTTTTAAGGTGAAGCAGGAACTGACCAATCTCATCTCATTAACCATCCCAAAGACCAAACACATGCACTGGAGAGAATTTCAAAGCTCAAGATACTCAGATTATGTAATACTAAATAAATCCTTACATTAAAGGAAAAAACAAGGTAGAGACATTCTTTAAAGCTTCATTATTGTGGCCTATAATTCCTCAGCAGGGCAGGAACTTTGTCACTGGCTCTAGCAAGCCAATGCACTAAGAGAATAATTCTTAATGGTTTATCATTCTCTATAGTTAAGATTACTGCAGTCTACTGACTAACTTTCTCAAGGCCCATTAAGTACAAAATACCATGCCAAATTCCATCGTTGCAGAAGAATCATTCTTTCTCCTTATCTTCTGTATGGATGGAACCAGACTAGCAGGCTGCAGCTGCTCAGCTCCCCAAGAAACCAGGAAGGTAAGAAATATTGCAGATGTCACCATATATACACACACACACACACACATATATATGTATATAGGCCTTTCTACACACACCAGGACTACAAGACATGAGGCATTCTGCCTAATTATTTAAAAGAAATTTTTTTCACCTCATCAGAACTCTGAACTTCAGGTTGTCTCAGCACCTGGAACAGAACAAGGACTTCAGCTTCATCCCTACCTAACACAATCAAATCTTTTGAGCAGCCTTGCTCACTGTTAACACATTTGATATTGGAAAAACCATTTCTTGAGATGGACTAGTCGAGTTATATTCCTGTTGGCAGAGAAAAACATAATTCTTTTTTCTAATGTTTTGACAGAAGTATGCTATCTAAACATACAATTAGACAAATTATCTGGAGTAAATTAGAATCTGAAATCACAGTGCCTTAAATTCTGCAGATAGCAGGATCTGATTCATCTTGTCATGCTGTAAGATACTATAAAACATAAGGAAAATTATAATGAATCAAATAAACTGTTTCTGTAAGATGGCTTATAAAACTGATTATTAATGTAAAACATTAAAAATGGCAGGCTACAAATAGTTGCATGAACTGTTATTCCTGCAGAGCAAAGGTACCTTTCACAACACGTTAAATCACAATATACAGAAATACTTCTAAGTGTATTCACTTAACTTTGAGGTTTTCCCCCAATTTCTAGCTAGAATGCTCTAAGCTTTTGGTTTATTGCACTTACATACTATATTTGGCAGTGGACGTTATCTGATCATAAAATCATTTTTGGACTTTTCCAACCAATTTCATTGCTCTACCAGAGAAAAATGTAACAATTCACAAAGAAAAAAAAATTCAGTAACTGCCCTCTGACAAAATACAAGAATTATTTTAAAAATCTGAAATTTAGTCTGGAGAATCACCATGCCTACAGTAAAGCTTTACTATCAATCTGAAAACTAACATTCCATGGAGTGTAAGAAGTTATTCATGAATCTTATTTTTAGTAAAATTTTAATAAAAGTGATGCTTTTCACATTCTGAAGAGCTAGAAATACAGAAACTTATTTACATTTTATAACAACAAAAATGTACAAATTACTAAACAAAATGCAGTACCATCTCATGAAAAACAAGTTTTTGAAAGTTCTAGGAGTCAGTAATATCCTAAGTCTGTATTTTCTGAAGATATACCACTTTAAAGACTAAGTATTAATAACTGAACAGTGATTTTCTTCAGATTAATAAAAAATGCTTTCATGACAATTATGACTGTCGTTACTTTTAATTTTGGCTGATACAAATATAACTTCATAAAAAAAGCTACTGAATTCATTACAAGTCAAAGCCAATATATACTCTTTCCCTTGAGGTTTTTGCCACAGAAATTTTCAAAATGAGATAAGTATAGAAATTTCTTTTTAAGGAAATAAGCCTGGCAAGAAATATGTAAGTTACCCTCTTATAAACCCCTATATTTGTACACAATCAGACAGTGCAGATGTTTACAGTTATTCCAAAATTACACACATGGCAATCACTGTATGCTATCTGATCCATGTTTTAGAGTGGAAATGTTTCAGAACAAGCCAGGGAATGGCAAATTTCAATTCACATTTCTAGTTGAAACACGCAAGCACATTCTGATACACGAAAGGAAATCTGACACATTTTTTATTTTAGAAAAATATGGGACATCATATTGTACAGATGAAAAATGTAACAGATCAGCTCAGTCAGACCCTTAGCTACTGCTTAAATCATTAGAAATAGTCACACCTATGCATTTGGGTGCTTGAGCTGTAAAAAGATGCTGATTGACAAGCTTTGAGTATGGATGAACAGGATTCTACCAGCACTTCAGACTGGGTGATCACCGCAATACCTGGAGTGTAACTCAAGTCATATACTGGGTGTAATTCTGATACAATGCATTTTATTTAACATATTAAGACTAATGCAAGTCCCCTATATTATACCATGACCTTCAAAAGCTGATAGCTATTTACTGATTTGAAAGCCACCCAAAAGAAGACATCAGTTCACAAAGTATTCTGACATCAATGTATCTACAGCGGTTGTACTGGAAAGGTGACTGAAAAATGCTCTGATCTGAACACCGACAGCTTTTACCAAATGCTCCAGGATCACTCAGTTATTCTTAAATGGCATCTGTGTAAAATCCTATTTCTAATCAAAGGGAAAAAACCCCCACAACAATCAGTTCAAAGAAATATAAAGAAATACTACTGAAGTGCCTAAACTGTTGTAATACTCATTTCCATGACTGTGGAAAGGTGAAGTATCCTGTTCTCAAACATGTATGGTCCACGGATCTCATGTTAAATCCTTTGTTACTTTCACCCATGAGTACAGTGTATGATTAGTAGAAAATCTTCAGCAGACACAAAAAAAATGAAAGATGAAACTTGCAGCAAGAGAGCATGGCAAACCTGAGAGATCTATTAGTGCATCAATCTGCTTAGAAACTAAAAAGATAGAAAGAGAGAGCTAACAAACTACAATAAAAGTTATGTCTTTGAAGCAGTAAGTTATAACAGGGTGGGAAACATTTAATTTGCACATATGCCTGCAAAGGGGTCACTGTCTGAAAATAAAGAGTTGGTATTTTTCACAGTATCAGATTTATGGTAAAAAGCCATAAATAGTAGTTTTCAATATTATGCTTTTCCCACCCTGGCAGAGAATAAACATGAATTTAGAAGCACAGTAGAAGTGAAAAACAAAGAAGAAGAGAGATAGAAAGCAGCAGAGAAAGACAGAAAAGGTGAATACAGAGCTACAGAAGTGTTTATTGAGCATGCTACAGAGGTAAGCAGAGTACACACAAAATGAAATTAAACAACCATCAAACCTCCCAACTTTGTTAGAAAATTAATTTTTAATTGTGCCACTTTCAAACTATACTGAATTTTACAATTCTAAAGATGTAAAAACTCAACTAATAGAAAATATACATGACCTTTTTTCTACATAGATAACAGAATCTATGAATCTTGAAACTAAGTACATCAATTTCAAAAAGTATTGGTCATTTAAACAGAATCAAGGTAACAGTTCAGACTGCCAGTGAACTGCTTTCAAATTAACAAGTTCTGCAGATTCTGAGCAATGTTTATAGTAAAGTCAGATCAATTTCTAAATACAAAATATTTTGAAGAGATTTATTAAAACTGAATATTACAATGCAAGGTAAATTAAGACTAAAGGCACATAAACTTTGGTCCCACCTGGTTGTCAGTTTTAGGAAACTGCCACAAAATTTCCTGCAAGCATTTGCAGCAAACTTTCTTCATCATTGAAAAACACATGCACCATTTCCTGAACTAGCTTGACCAGTCTGTACATGCTCAGAAATCCACAACCATATTCCATATCTTAATTACAAACTAAAGATGGCAATATATATTGAAATGCACGTAAGTCATGTCAACTCCAAAAACATCTACGAAAAATATTCAGCCACAAACAAGACATTACTTAGTGCTGACATTTATATGATACATCCCACAAGAGTGTGTACAAAAAGGTTAAGATTCCACAATGCTTTTCACGTAGGGCTCAAAGTCACAGGAGTCACTTTTTGTCCTTTAAGAAATTAATATTCTGTACCTTGTTAATATTAACTAATGCCTACATTCATAACTGAATCTAGACCAGAACAATGAAATACAAAAGGCCTTTTTTAAAAAAGAGCACAAAGCAAAAAGTAGCAAAAATCAAATAATGTCATTTTACTCTTTCAGCATAATGCATCTTATCCAATTAAAAAGAAAAATAAGTGACAAGCCAGCATATAAAGAAATCTATCAAGCAGGAGAAAACAAAAACTTAACCTTTTTACACACCCCTGCCTAAACATATTTAAATTATCATGTAACAATGTGCCCCAGACAACCAAATTTGCTTTTTACTAGTTATGCAATTCCAGCAGTACTAATTTTCCTTTTTAAGGCACGTACGTCAACTAAGTTGAAAAAATGTGGTATTAACTTGAAATCTTTTAAACAAAACAATGGTTTATCTGAACAACAGTTAAACAGTTGAAAAGCAGTTAACATCACTGCTATTTTTTTTAAACAATCGAGGAATGATAACAGCATGAAAAAAAATTAAAAAAACAGAAGACAAACTCTGGTCCCCACTTTCCTGAACAGTCAAAAGGTGACAACACCAAACAATGCAATACACCTTCATTCTCTTATCTGCCTTTTTAAATAGTTGACTTAGAGAAAGAAACTCTCAGATGGTGACTTTCTCCCAGATTGTAATTGTGAAGATCAATCAAAGCCTGAATAGCTTCTTCTACTGTTGACATCTGAAGAAGTGCCATCTTGTGATCTCTTCTGAAACAAAATAATGGAATTAGGAACTTGAACACTACAGGGGTTGCTCCTAATGCTTCCTATCTGATACGTACTTCTTAAGATGTGTTGCAAAAACTCTTTTTTTAGAGCTATGTGCAGAAAAGCTACTTACTGAAAAAATTTAAATGCTTTCACAGTGCCTCCAGTGTTAGCAAACAGTGTGCGTAGATCCTCTTCTGCTACTGATGGTCTACAGACAGAAAGAAAATAAGCATAAGCAGGAAATCATTAGGCAATTCAGTGTGTTGTGATTCACATAAATATTAGCGGCTTACTGACAGCGAACACTTACGGAATATTGGACAGATGAAGTGTTGCAGAAGGAGGAAATATATTTTGAAAGTTTTTTGAACCGGGTTTCTTGAAGCGGTGCAAAGGTGAATTACCAAAATCTTTAGTCAGCCCTTGGTCATCAAGTCCCTCGCGAGGTAGTTGCACTGTCTGATGTTTAGAAAGGGTAACGCGAATAATCTTTCCATACATTTTTTGTCCATTAAGATGGCTCATGGCTGAAAAAGACAAGTTTACTCAATTGAGTGCTACTTTTCAATAGCTTGTGGTACATTACACAAGCACAGAAGAAAAACACCCAAGTAAATCAAAGCGCCAGTGTGCTAAAAGACTGGAATCCAGAACTAGGTCTGCAGACTCTTTGTGAATATTTAATTTTATTCATGGATCATCACATTTGATTCAGCTGTTGAATGCATTTAGGGTATTCGTTTAGGTGCAGACCTTCTGGAACACAAGTGCATGCAAAAAGATTTTGGATCTGGTGGGTAACCAGGATAAGAGACGGACTGACAAATATCACCAAATTTAGTTCACCTGCCTGATCTTACAAAGCCTAATGTCCAAGTACTTAGACTAATGGGAATATAAACAGAAAATTAATCTTACCCAGCTGCGACTGGTTTCCATCAGCCATCTGTATAAGAGCACTATCTTTCTTATTGTATAAAATCTTCACACGCTGCACATCACCATAAACACCTTTTCAAAGTCAAAAGTAACCCAAAGAAAAAGTTCATTTTAAAGCCAGCCACCTAAGTAATATATTTGACATATCAATGGAACATTCAGACAGCAACAAGATCACTCACTCAAACTCAACACACTCACAAATGTATAAAGGAGATAAAGATTTTGAATAGTGAATTTTGAAAAGAATAATTTCTGATAAACCCTCAAAGCTATGTGAATGATATAAAATTAAAGACCATGCAAAATATATTAGCATGCATTAAAAGAAAATCTGTGTCTATGGAGAGATTTAAACAGCAAAAGAAAAATAGCAAAAGATTTACTATTCAACTTTAAGCCAAAGTGCTAGCTACAAATAAGAATTAAGGTGAAACAAAAAAAAAACCAACCAAACAAAAACCATAAAAACAAAATCAAATCAATAATAAAAGTATAGTGCTAACAATAACATACCGAAGAGGGTAAACAGACTTTGGGGCGTAACCATCTTTAGAAGGAGAGAAGAGCAAGCAGCGTAAGACAAGAAGAGAGAAGAGTCGAGGAAGAGCGGAGATGAACAGATCATCCATAACGAAGGGTGGTTCCCGCAGAATGGTGAGGTGGTCATGGATCATGGTTCAAGGCGGTTAATTGGGGCAAGTTGGTCCGAGGAACATTTTGTTCAAGCACAGAAGCATGAACATAGGGAATGAAGACAGGGAACGTAGACAAAGACGAGGAGAAGGGTAAGACAGGGAAGGGCACGGGAATTTGGGTAAAGACAAGGAAAGGGAAGTTGAACACATAGGGAAAAGGATGAAATGGGGGAGGGAATACAGCAATGCAGAAGAAAAAAAAAATAAGGAAGTGGGGAACAAAAAAAAAATAAAATATAGGTCAGTACATAGGAAATGCAGGAATTTGGTCAGAAAATGGTTGGTTTATGTACTGTACAAGAAAAACTGAGTAAAATGTAGTCACCCAAGACAAATATGGGTAAAGTACATTCATATTAAGAGTAAACTACAGCATTTCATCTCAACGTGAACATAAATTAAAAAACGCATGCAATAGAAATTTTAAAATTTAAACTTTAACTGCGTAAGCATGGCTGGTTATGAAATGCAGGCAAAATATCTTTCAAAATGGCACTCTGATCGAAAACATTTTAACATGCAAGACTGTGGATGACAAAATAGTACCAGATGATAAAAAAAGCTTAATGATTTTACAGTGACAGAGGCCAGTTAAAAATGGAACAGCTAGACTGATACAAACTTCCCACATTTCATACCAGCTTTCACAGCCATCAAAATAAATGTAAAGGACAGTAAAAATGCAAAACTAAATTAATCCCTTTAGATTTCAGAGTTAGCAAGAAAGATACAGTTAAGGTGAAAATGCTTTGCCACCACTTTTTTTTTTTTTTTTAAGACAAATGAGTAACTGCAAAGAAAAAAAATTACTAAGAGAGACTGGAAGACTGCCTCGTCAAGATCTTTGGGAGAACCTTCAAAGAAAAATGTGTTAGAGTAGTTCACATAAATTAAGACTCAAAAATGTGAGATACAAGCATGAAATGAAACAGCAAACAATTAGAAACAAAACAGAAACTCTAGTTTACATGATTACAATTACAAAAGAAAGAATAGTTGGTATTCAAACATGTAGTAGTTATCACATTTTTCTTAGGAAAAAATAGGTAGCTGACTGTCAAAGGATATTTTAAGTTGTTAGCTACCCAGGAAAACAAACGTATTTAACAATAATGGCTTTAAAATAAGCTTTGGGGATTATTTAAAAAAATAGCAAAAATACTTTGAGCTTAAAATCCAAACGTAAGAGGCCAAATGCAAAGAAATTATAAAATACTGACAAATGAAGTATGACTCAAGAGGGGAAAAAAAAAAGTAAAATTGTTTCACTGACCTCTTCATTTAAATTGCTAACCAGGAGGACTGTATTGCTACCAGCCGAAACTCCAGGCATTCCCACACGGCCAGCAGCAGCAGCTGCAGCAGCAGCAGCAGCATTTGGAATAGCCAAAGGACTCAGAGCTCCTGGAACAGCTGCAACAGGAAGCCCTAATTTTAAAATAAAGCATATTTTACGAAACACACACAAGTCATTAAAAAAAAAAGTTCCTATATCAGTACAAGTGCTGCATACACCACTCTACACAGCAGACCATCCACCCCACTGTTAAAGTCATCCAAAGGGTTGTTAAATGGGCTGCTAAATTAACGTAAGAGACATGCAGATTTTTTTTTAAGTCTGCAAAGTTATAAGGTGTAAAAAGTACTTTCTATTCAAACAACCCTTACTGTGCACCAAAACTGTTTCCACTGCACTCCAAAATGCGTGAAGTATGTAGTTTATCAAAATGGTCTAAAGTAAATGTTGATTAAGTCAGTAAGAATAAACACTAATTGTGCTCTCTGCATCATTACATCCTTATTTTCCATCATTATTTGAGAGACATTCCTCACTTCAACTTGATGCTTGACTAAATACTCAACAGTGGAGTTGGCCACGTGAAGAGGTTTACTATCTTTTACAGCCTTAGCATGAAGTGGGGAGGCAACCCTCTAAATTCAAGATTCAACATGCCCTGTGGCTTTTGTAATCCTATTGTCTGAAGAAGCGTATTACCCTCAGCTAAAGCTTCAGTTGTGCTTTTATACTTTTCTCTTCCAAGGAAACTCAGACCCTGCAGAGAAGTGTTGGTTTTGTCTGGTCAGGTCACCAGGGTATGAGATGAGTGTGCTACTTGTGATACATATGCACTGTATGTACTTTATATAGGAACAGCTTTATCATATTTGATCAACATCGTACTTGCACATCATGCAGGGTTCAGTAAAACAGCACTGATGTATCCAAATACTTTTCCAGGACAGTAAGGCACAACAGATGCCAACACAAAGGAAATACAACTTATTTTACACTACGTCAATAGCAATCACTTAAGTTTTAGAAAATGTCAAGCTACCAGGTCTTACTAGAGCACATCAAGTCTTCTAGTATGTCTAGACACCTCTCCCTAACTTTAATCCAGTCCAGCATTTTTAGGAATAAAGGAATCTAAAGAAGACTAGTGAAGTTCTTATGGTTCTTTCCATAGCTGGGCACAGCACAGCCAAGTAATTAATACTTTAAAAGGCAAAATTCTTCTTAGCATCAGACTCTCCCAAGGACATTCTTTGGTCACACTGAAGAAGTTACAAACAAGGATTAATAAACACCATTCCTATAAAACTATTTTCAATTATTATTCTTCAAAATTATTAGCAAGAATCCTAAAAAGGGGCATTAGTGCAAAGGGCTAACAAAGAATGCCAGGAATGACAGCAAGGGATAAAGCTCTAGGAGCCCCAAGCACAACAATGTATTTCCAGCTCTAAGATCAACAAATATCTAAATTGTGAGTAACATATTATTTCATATCAGTATTTGCAATTATAAATAGTTCTTATATAAAATATTTTGTTTGCTGTGGTTCAGTATAACACAGCGGTTGCTTATCCAAAGTCATTTTTCTGTAACATCTGTAACTTTTGGGGCAAGGGGGGGTGGGGGGAGAGGAGGAGGGAGAATATATCTACCATTTCATATGTGAAGTAAAAAACAGAAAAAAAAAAGAAATTTGCTTCTGATAGTTCATTTGAAACCAGTTCATCTCGTCCACTAGTAATTTTCTCCTTCTTACAAAAAATATTAAGACTCATTGAATATTGTCTAATTTACAGTCTCAAAGATTTCTGAAACCTTATTTTATCACAGGTGAGGATGCAGTAGATGAATGAGCGATGATGCATGCAGGCTAGATCATCTATTTGATTGATATGTTTTTAACTGATTACATAGCAAACACAGATCTCATTTTTTGAAAAGGTCAGACAAATTACAAAGCCACAGCAAAAAAATCTCTTGGTCTGCAGTCTCCACAGTACTTTGATTTGCCATTCTGATTTAAGCAATTAAAGGTTTTTTGATAAATAAAAATAAGAAGAGTTTCTATTATGAGTAAGTTACCATGTAACACACTGTTTAGGACTTATCTGAAACTGTTTGGGAACCATCCCCATTTGACAGATGATGAGGAGTTAGGAATACACCAAGCTCACCCAACTGGCCACGAGCAGAGTTAGAAAATGTACGCAGCTCCCTTAAGTCTCTTTTGAAACAACGAATGTTTTTACAGAAGAAAAAGCCAACATGATACAAAATCCCCACTGCTCACCAAAATAAACATGACTGACTTCACTGATGCTCTGAAAATGTTTCACAGCTCCAATCAAAGTCACTCAGGTTGTGCACCTTTTATTTTTCTACTGCTTGGAAAAACAACACACATAAGGAGGGCCACCCAAGGTGTACAAATTATAATATTTAATTAGTTTTTGAAACTGTCACCTTCATGATTTTTTTAGAAATTACTTTTAATATACACAAAAGAATGAGCGATTAAAATCAAAAGTATCTAAGTGACTTTCAGGTCTAAAGCACTAGATCATAAAGTCCACTAAAGTCACTTCGATAACTGCAGAAAGTACAGTAACCCCAATTAAACATATCCATAGTAATGCAATGATCCAAGCATCTGAAGTGTGATTTCACCACGCCAAGCAAATGAAACCTGTTAATTTGATGCATACTGTAAGTATTAAATACAAGGAAATATTTTAGTAAGCCTGAGACTAGAAACAAACTTCTCAGGATTCAGGAAAATGTCAGAATCAGAGTTACCTAAGTAGAGCTGCATTTGTCACTGTTCTATAACTTATGAATCTTTACTCTCTCCTAAATCCCTGCCTTACAATCCCTAGTATTATGGGTCTCATTAATAAGCAGCTTTACTTTGCTTTTGTCTACTTACTACTCATACTGCAGCCCCATGTCTACATCGTAGTCATTGCAGGCTGACAAAAGAATTAATAATTGCCTCAAGGGTGTTCCTACAGCACTCATCTCTATGGTGTCAAACTTCTCCACAAACACTCATCCACCGTCCCAAATGAAGCATGAAATGAGATATTTCAATTTTTAAATTATGGAAAATTAAAAGGGAAAAAAGAAAATTAACTATAGCTACAGGTTTTTTTCTGAGAGTTTAGATTCTTACAGTATTTTTTACTTCCCAAAACTTTTGCTGTAGCTGCAAGTGATACATCATTTTGCAAGTCATGCTGGAGATGTAAAGTGAAGTACTCTGGAATCTGGGGGAATTGGATTTGTGTGTACTTTATAACTAGATATAAGATGTATGCTTCAAGCAACCTAATTTCCCAAAAAGGGCAAATACAGTGCAACGTTCAGTAGCCCTAGCTACAATATTCACCTTTCCTGGGCTCACATCATTCACTAAGTGCTTTCTATCTTTTGCAACAGAGAGCAGAGGCCCCTCTTTCCTACATTAACTCAAACTTACTTCAATTTGGCCCAGACTGTACGAAAAATCATGAAATCTATATTGTTCTTACATTTTCTTCAGAACAAAAATGGGAAATTATGAAAGAAAAATAAGAAAAAGACTAAGTGGGAAGAACAATGATCACAACATAACATCAGTTTTTATAAAAGTAATGATTCTACATCTGAGTACTAGTACATTTTAAAGAGTGAAAGGTGTTCTCACCAAAAACCAATTTGACAGGAGTAGGAGTATGCATTGATTATTTTGGTAATAGTCAGAAGATAGATATATCTGTACCTTTCTCAGAGCATTCCACCAACTTCTGATGAACTCAAAGGCTGACAGGATATTAGAACTCATATACCATAGCACTAAAAGCCCAACTACTGCTGTTTTTCTTTTATTCACAGAAACTACAGGCTAGCACCATACGGTTTGGGGTTTTTAAGCAAAGAGCATAATCTTTCCTCTTTGAAGGAAACGAGCAAAGTGCTATTTTATAATCTGATATTACAAATAAACATTAGAATGAAGAAATCATGCAAATCTTGTTAAGTCTCTCTTACAAACTTAAGGAAGTTGGGCGAGGTGGCCACAGACAGGACCATATGAAAGAGCGAAGGACAGATTTAGGGATACAAGTTGAACTAACTTGACTTTTTCTAATATTCTGTGCATTTGTCATTTTGTCACGCAAGTTTTCACTCAGTTTTTGCAGTACTTCTAAAGACAATATAATTATGTCACTACAATTCAGACCACATTATATATTGAACCTCGAATGGGCCTTTGGACACTATTGCAATTTAAGTTGTTAGAAGGATTAATGAGTATTTTCATGAAGTGGCTTTGCAATACAGAAGAAGAATGTCAACATCATACCTAGAAGAGAGGTCTCCTTTGCAAACGCTGCAGCAATAGCTGGGTCCAGCGTTGGCTGTCCATCGCCAGATGGAAGGTCAGGACGAGTGTAGTCCCTGCTTTTGTCGTTGTTGTACTTGACATTCAAATTCACCAATTTGGAAAAATCAATTCGTAGGGTACAGCAAGCATTATAAATATTCTGACCATCTAAGGCCTGGAAAAGAGATCACAATTTATTTAAAAGACACAATACAGGTTGGTTGCACAAGGTTGGGGCTTTTGGTTGGTTTTTTTTAAACAAGGTCAGCGTACAGATATGTACCTGTCTTACTGCCTAGCTTAGAAGCAATAAAAATGCATTAACATCTCACCATGATTCCAGGAAGCTCGATGTCCCCTTCTTACCTAGAAACCGTTTTTACGCACCAAAGTAGCAAGGGACATTTTAATGCTGTCAAACTTAAATTTTGTCTGTTGAATATAGCTAATTAACCTGCATTCCATAGCACAGCTTAAATTCAGACCTAATGCCAAACAGATTTCTCAAAGAAAAAAAAATAATAAAAACCAAGAATCTCACGAGTACTCTTTTACATGGAAAACTGACTGAGAAAAAAATAAAATCTAGACTTAACTACCATTTTAGACAGCCATCTGTTAAGGCATAATATATACATTATTCCTGCATGTTTTCCTTCTCCCCTTAAAGGTAATTAGTGCCAAAATTGAAAGAAAACCAACTTTAACTGCTAACCTGGTGTTACTAATAGTGTTCTCTAGAAATCTCATTTTCACAACTAACTGGTACTTCTGAAAGAATGCCTATTAACATGACACCTAATACTCTATGAAAACACTCTTTAAAGAGGCCAGTATATATACCTGGATTTGAGTCCATTTACATTTTTGGCATATCTTCCTTTTACTCAAAGTACTACCAGTTAAATAAGAGAGACTTAAAACCATGGAAACTTTTTAAACAAAGTCAGTTTAATTCTTAAAGAATCTTAGGAAGTGAAGATGCAACTCCTCTTAAAAATTAGCATTCAATCAAGTCATTATGTTAAATGTAAAACTACTTTATATACATATATATATACACACACACATATGTGCGGAAAACAACAAATTACCCGGATCTTCAAATACAAACATCAGCTCTTTTATTTCAATGTTTGGACTGAAATGTTGGACTGAAATGTACCACTTCTGGACCTGAGCTGGCTCTTGCAGTTAGCTGGGTTACATCTGCAGTGTACTTTCCAACACATTCAAGTTCTGGTAGGGCTTACTATTTTGAGCTAAGCACTGCACAAACCTTGTGTGCCTGCTGGCTGCAGAAGCAACACAGCTATTTTCATACAGTGATGCATCTGGAAAATGAACATCTTGCAGACACCCCTCTGCTAGGCCTGGGCCAGCAAGGCTGTCCTTACAATGCATATTATCACAGCTGACATCTCCAGGGCTCATGAAATTACTTAAAAGAACTACCACCAGTAACAGTCAATGTAAAAGAATATGTAAAAGAAAGTCAATGTAAAAGAATATGTAAAAGAATGTCAATGTAAAAGAAGTCAACATCATTATTTTGCCATAGCTTGGAAGTTCTAAAAACATATAGAACAAAAAGCCTATAGAAACTGGAAAATCTAGACACTGTATCAACAAACACCTAGCAATTAAAGAGACACTCCTATGCTTGAAACTCCGCTTAAAAAATACTTTATACAATATCACAAAAGCAAAATTTACCGTCCTTTTTCATAGAACACAAGCTGAAGATTAATTCTGTGTTGTTGGGGTGGTGGTGGGCACCACCATTACAGCATATACAATTTGCTAGCTCTTTTATACACGGTGACAAAGCAGAATCCAAGGCTCCTAATGTTGGTATTTGGGGAAAGAGTATCTCTTGAACACTTACACCTAGAAAAGTTTATTCTGAGAATCAGCCTTCACTTGTAGAAGACTTCCTATCTTCGAAAATCCACTAAGATATGGATTAGAGGAAGGTCCAATTTACATGGCCACCATTTACTTTATTGTCAAATACAAAGCCACTGCCCATCAAGGGAACACCCACTCCCCTAATAAAGAAAACAGGTACGAGTGAGACTGAAAGGCTGTATTCTTTAGCTTTGTCCCAGTCACAGGACTCATCAGGATTTATACTATACTGTTGCTGTGGGACACGGACGG